>WHYT01017241.1:301067-333557 GCA_009806455.1 Tetrax tetrax
TTTTTTTTTTTTTTAAGATGGAGCTTGGCAACATACAGTCCTTCAGCCTCTCTTGGTCTGGACTAGATTTTTATCATGAACAATTAATTCTGATTGCAGTAAAGGAGCTGCTTGTTTCTTCACTCTGTGTGAAAACGAGTGTTTGTAAATGAAAGCCTAAAAAAGGGTGGGCTAGGGAGTAGGCATAGCGTAGGTAGGATGCTCTGCTGAGGAGTAACAGACCGTCTGGTTATCTGTCGGCACCAGCTTGCTGTACAAAATCCTTTTGTCTGCTCAGAGTATATGTAACAAGTGAAAGGAAAGAAGCAAACAAAGCCAAGAATTTTCTTCTTTAAATAGTGGCATATGTGTGAGCAGCATGGGCTGCACATGTCTCCAGAGGAATTTGTGTTCTCCAAGAGCGCTTTGGAAGTGCTGACTTGATTTATGTGGGCTGGTGAGGAGGATGTAGGGACTCTCAGGTATCACCCAGGTCTTGCGCTTGGGGGGGGGAAATCCTGAAATTCCTCCCTGGAGAGGCTGGTTCCCACTGCAGCGGAGAAGGGGCCCTGTGTCCCAGGAGGTGCTGGTGGAAGCTGCCTTAGGTGGTATTCAGGGTTTTGGTGTACTGTTTCCAGGGAACACCCCGGAACAAGGTGCCTGAATCCCACTGATTTTTCCAGGGCTGCTTGAACTTCTGGTGTTCCTTTGGATGCACTAGCCTTCATCTCCACTTGGCGAATTTAATTAATTTGGGAAAATTAATTAAATAGAAGTGACTGAGGGAGTTGTGACTCCTCTCTTAGCACCACTCACTGCGATGCAGATGTTTCAGGTTAGGTGAGGCAGCACCATCCTGAGGACTGGTGCTGGATGAGTTTTCAGATGAGAGCTGGGCAAGTGCACAACGAAACTGAGCGTCTGCCTGTGCTGCCTGGAATCCACCTGTCAGGGGAGAGGCCTGGCTGAGAGGTGTTGGGGTCTTGAGGGAGGGTTTGCCATTCATTTTTAGCAGAACTTGTGGTACCATGCAGTTCCTCGGTCTGCAAGCACAGATGGGCACTTTTAGAGGTGTAACGTGTAGCATCACGTTTTTACCAATGCTTATTTCATACAGGTAGATGGAAATCTCCATCTGATGAAGACTATCTACACCAAGAGCTTTTTTTAAAAACAATTTTTATAAATGGTTTTCTGGTTATAAATATTTGTTAGGTGTTGAGTTCTGGCTTCCTCCCTTATTATTTAGAGCAGAGCTGATAAGCTGCAGGTATTTCAGGAGGGCCCCGGGCATCTTGCTTTGCAGCAAAATACTGGGATGCTTCCCAGCAGTCGGGCAGAGAAGATCTCGTAGCAAAGCCTGTAGATCTCTTTTTCCCTCAGCAGAGCCGAGCGGTAGCCGACTCGCTGGAACCCCAGCACTTTTGAATGGGTGTGATGAGCTTGAAGGACAGTGACACTCTTTCAAAATCTTATTCATGGCCAAGTTAGCATTTTACCACTGCCAAAACTACAATTCGTTTAACCTGAAGGCTGTACACACCTGCGGACTTTACTGAACCCTGCTGATGGTGGCGCATTAGGATGCTTTGGTGCCAGTGAGGCTAATTTTAGGGCAGCCAAGTGGAGAATTTCTGGTTAAAATTGAATTTAACCAGAGGTTTGGTTTGTACGTGGATGATGATAACAGTGTCGTTTCCACTGGGAATGAGTGGTGGCATCCCTCGTTGCCTGCTTCTGGGAGAACACGGTGGCTGGAAAGAGATGTCTGCCTGCAGCAGAGAGAAGGGGGAGGCAGGACGAGGCGGGTCCTGGTGGAACAAGGAAAGCTGGAAGGATGACAGCACATGGACAAGTGGGTGTGTGCAGATTTCAAAGCTTATCTTGCTGCAAGGAACCAAGCAAATAAGTATTTGCCTGGAATACAGCTCTTCAAAATTACAGCAGTATGTGCTTCTCCTCCCTTCCTCTTGGGAGCTGAGCTGGGTTTGCAAGCTAAAGAAGAATCTACCAAAAGGAAAGAAAAAAGAAGGAGTTGAGGCAGAGGAGCAATAAGTCTTTCAGCCAGTCTTTACTGTGGCAGCGGGGACTGAAAGGAATAAGGAGCCTCATTCATTTGGCACTGGAGTTAACGTAATCTCAGGCATTGCTCTAAGGTATTTAAACTGTCACTGATGTGAGTTTGATGGCATTTTTGTACTTCGTTGGCAGCGTGTACACGACTGCCTACAGCAAAGTCAGAGGTTAAGAGCATGGCATGCAAAACCAGTACAGAAAAATTGCATGTACCAATTCTTTGGGCAGGGAGTACCTGTACGTCTTTGCTACCGTTGAGTGACAACCCAGTCACCCGCTGGTGAAGGGGCCAAACTGCCAGGTTTTCCAGGCAGTCGATCTCACACGGCCCTCCAGATCTCCTTGAAATCAACTCTCCAGCAAGAGCAATTGCACGGTAGTGGATAACAGCGTGTCTCATTTAGAGTTTGATGTGGAAATGACTTGGGTAAGGTGAGTGGCAGAGTAGTGGCATCAGGTGCTGGAGAAGGTCTGAGCCCAGAAGAACTGGGGATCACACTGGGTATGACAGAGTGAACGCTTTTTTGTTTCAGCGAATGACATTTGAAAAATGTGTGTGTAAGTGGAGGACTTGGTTCTCCTGAAATAAATAGGTGCATCAGAAATGCAAAAGCTGTACCTTCACGAGCCTTCTCCTTGTCACGGCAGGAAAGGGGAATAAGGTAAGAGGAGCGCTGGTGTATGCTTTCCTCTTACCTTGTTTCCCTTTGCTGCTCTGACGGGGAGGACCTTCGTGGAAGTACAGCTTCTGCAAAGAGGCAGCAGGGTCTGCTTCTGGATTAGCTGCATGTGCGTCTGGGCAGGTGTGAAAGATGATACCAGAGGTATTTACATGCAGAGGGTCTGGGGGTTTCTTCCAAATGCAACTGGGGGTTCTTCAGGATAAATCCAGCCCCCTGTAAGGGAGGGGCAAAACCAGTTATGTGTGGTGGAGAAGAATCTAGCTGATCATGGAAACGTGGCTTGCATGGAGTAAGTGGAAGGGGTAGCATAGAATTATTCCTCCGAGTGCTGTTTCTGGATTAGCTACGTATGCAGACCCACACCACCAAACTCATCCTGCAACTGCATTCCTCTTATCCAGGAGTGGGCTAATGTGCCAAGGAAATGTCACCACTGAACCAACACAGCAACACATTTGGCTCTCTAAAATTAAGTGACAGTCTTAACAAACCCAACCAGGAGCACATGTAGGAAAGCCTGGCTGTCCTGCATACTGCCAAGAACAGGGATGCTGCTGAAAGGAAGGGGGATGCTGCTGGAAAAACTCACAACTGTGTTCTTGGTTTGTAGACAGGTGATGTCTGGCACGTAGAAATAAATTGTACCAACCAGTGACAGAAAATGCTGCTGTTCATCGTGGTTTGCATTGAATTTTTATCTCCCGGTGAGTGTGAAATAGCAGCACTTAGAGGAAAAACCATCTCTAAAGGCTTTGAGTACAGCGGTAAATGGAAATGCACTTGTTGAACTTGGAGGGTAGGACTGTCATTTCAGACTGGGTGCCGGGTTCGCTTTCATTCCTGACAGCTCTTCAGGTCTGGATAGGGCCCATCTGGTCTCGTGATCCGAGGCTGTTCCCAGTGGTCGCCCTCCTTTTGGTTTGCAGTGCCGAGATGGAGTACGGTGAGCGCCGGGATGTGGCTTATGGGGCAAGTTTTCGGTCCCAGCTCGGCCCCAAAGGTCCCTTTGTTCAGGCCCTCAGCTGCAGCGCGGGCGGTTGCTTGCCGCATGATGCGAAAGGGAACAGAGTTTCCTTTGTTGTCCAGGGCCACGCTGCCCTGCCGGCAGAAATCGAGCCGAAATCAGCAATTTCCATCCCTTTCCAAATCTGGCTGCCATTCTGCCAGCACGCTCAAGCGTGAATTTACCGGCGCTGCGCATGGGCGGTGCTTTGGGCTTGTCATCCTGATGGCAAAAGAGAAACCTTTCCTTTTCTCCTTTTTTATAATGCCTTAGTAACATCGTCTGAGGTTAAAAGCCGTAGTTTCAGAGGGGCTATCTGCTCAGATCCGCGCTTGCATAAGTGCTCGTTACGTGCGGCAAAGTAACCGGCTGTGGGAATCAGGCATCTTGAGCCGTGGCTACTCGGGATCCCCCCCCCACTTCGAGCTGAGGACAGAAGTTTTTGCTAAAAGCTGCTCCATGCCAAGAAAATTACCCAGAGCTGCTGACTAGTGTCAGCGGCATGTGGGGCTGGACCGGTGCTGCTGGCATTTTAACTCTACGCCCTGGCTAGCGGAAAGCACGCTCAGCACTGTTTCGGGAAGCAAGTCGTCGGAGCTGGCGTGGAGCAGGGCGCAGAGCCCGTTTTGTGGCGGGATGGGGTTGGATGTTGCCTGTGCTGCGCTGCCTTCCGTCAGGCTGGCTTCCTACACGTGTTGCCGAGCTCAGCGACTGGCCGCGGTCAGCAACAGGTATTGCTTTTTCCTTGCTCGGCCTGAGCTGAAAGAACAGGATCGTTGTGGCAGCAGGAAGTGAGCAAAAAGGAAAAAATCCATTTAAAAAAATCACCTTTTCATCCCCTTTCAGACCAGGTGGGCTGAGAGTCAGAGAGGAAGGCTGAAGTATGTGGCTTAAAATATTCAGAATATTACATCTGGGAGAAGTAAAGACTTATTTCTAGAATAATTTCAGTTGCTACTGAGGTTTAATTGGCTTTCAAGTACAATTTAGCAGATGCAAGTGAAAACATAAACTATTCACAGATTTGCCATCATGCCATTTTTCAATTGTTAGCCTTGCCACAGGGCATCTCTGATGGTTATTACATAGTTGGATGATTTAGCGCATTATCATTTTTACAGACAGCATTGCCAATTTATTTTAAAAGCCCTTTCATTCCGTGACTTCATTTTCCGTGTTTTGAGGGCCTGAATATTTAAAGAGGTTGATAAAAGGGTTAAGCAGGGGATGAAAGAAGGGATGAAGAGAGGGCAAAGGATGGTAGGGGGTGGTCCCATGGGTGGGGAAGGATGCGGAACGGGCAGCTCCTGCAGGATCCAGCCGGGCTGTCTGTCTGGTTGGGGACAACACAGGCAGCGCCTACGCTCTGAAATTTAAATGGGGTGGACAGGAGAGGCAATTTGGGATTTGTGTTAGGGTGTTTTATAGTGGCTTTCAGTGCCTGCCAGCATCTTTACCGCGGTCTGCGCCCGCACACAGCCGCTGTGCCTTCTGCCTCCTGCTTGTTGCTGCTCATCCATATTCAGTGCCACTCGGCTGCTTTCTGGACGGGAGGAAATCAGAGCACGCTGGTGATTTTTTTTTTTTTATCTGGAGCAGCTGCTCGTTGGCATGGAGAAGGGAAAAATGCAGCACTTGCAGTGCAATAAATACATGGGTTCTGTGGGGAGCCTGGTGAGCGTCGTGGAAAGAAGGCTGTGAGCAGCAAAATCAGCAGGTTTCCTGTTCTCAAAACTTTCCACTCGACATCGCTGGAGTTGAGAGGGAATTTTGCAAGGTAGCTGTTAGCTCGTGTGACAGATCATTGCAAAGCATCTCAGGTTGCCGCTGAACATGTGTTCCTGGAGAGCACGTTCATTTGGAAAGCCAAATTTTCTTATCTTTGTCTTGTCTTGTCTTTTTTTTTTCTTCTTTTTTTTTTTTTTTTTTGTAGTGCCTGCATGATTTATCTTTTACTTTCTTAAAATGTTTCTTTCAATAAATAACTGCGATAAATCTGTTTGGTTTGAAAAGAACCAGCAAGTTTTGCTAACTTGGTGCCAGTCTGCATGATGGGGTAGGCCTGCAGCCAAGCTAGCATTGCAGTTCAGGTCAG
This sequence comes from Tetrax tetrax, assembly GCA_009806455.1. Lineage (NCBI taxonomy): Eukaryota > Metazoa > Chordata > Aves > Otidiformes > Otididae > Tetrax > Tetrax tetrax. The sequence goes on from WHYT01017241.1 coordinate 306,904, forward strand.
ATCTGGACAAAACAGAGTAACTAATTATTCTCTGCAGCCTTCTTTCCAGGTTTGTGTCAGTTTGGACTCTGGCTCTGAGCGCAGTGGGGCTTGGAGCAGCGCTACGTCGGCTTTCGGCGTGCTGGTTGAATGCAGGCAGGCAGCTGCAGCACAGAGAGCAAGGTCTGCTCTGGGATAACGGAGTATCTGCTTTTCAGCAGCCCTGTGTGCGCTACTGCAAAGGGCTCCTGAGCGTTTTTAATCTCCGTAGCGAGAAAACTGGTGGCTGTACACTATAGCTATATTCCTGCAGCACCCTGGGACTGCCAGCATGCTGCTGCCGGAGTTGGGAGTTACTTTTCAGCGCTGTCGTAAGTACGTTGGGTTTCTTCCTAACTTTCACCAGACCTTTCCAATTACTCCGGAGCTTGTGGGGCCCTGAAAGAAGTGAAGTTTTGTTAAGCACAGCATGACTAAGGATCTCCAGCAAGATGATGCCATCCTCCTTGGGCCAGGAGGAGTGAGATGTGACCGACAGTCCCTGCCCCAGGGAGTTTAAGAGTCAGAGTGAATGGGACGGAGCAGCGATGGAAGGAGAGACCTGGTGGTGAAGTCACATCCGCAGGGTCGTCACGGACCAGAGACAGAAGCACATCTTCTGTTTGTCCTTCACGCTGCTCTTTCTGAGTAGATCCATGTTTCTTTTTTTAAACACGGATTAAAGTTGCTCATTTAGTGGTAGTTAAGGGTGATGCTGCTTTAAAACCGGTCTGTCACAGTCACAGGGTAATGCCTGAAGTAAGTAAACTGGCTTGATGTGTCATTTTCCTTGGACAAGAAGTTTCTCTCCCCAGTGACTAATAGTGGTTTTGGGCACCCTCGCTGCGTTTCTCCCTGCAAGATGAAGAGAGCAGGTCTTGCTAGCGGATGCCGTCAAGGGCGTGAAAATCAGTTGTCACTTCTTACTCAGTTATCAAAATAGTCGTATGTGGAAACAGGGTGAAATTTGAGAGGCCCTAGGTGAACACACAACAGCATTTATGAATCTGCAGCGCTAAACTCTTCTCCCTGTGGTCCCTCCCACCACCACTACCATGTATCTGCCCCGTTGCCACCATTCCCAGCCCCGATCAGGCAGATCTGTGCCTGGAGGGTCCCAGTGGCTTTCTCATGAGGTGGAAATCCTCATCCTACGCTGTCTGGCTGGCTTGGGTTTCGGGTCGGTGCTCCACACCAGGGTGGGTGCTGGTAGAAATGTGCTTGGCTGTGCTGGCAAGGGACTGAGCTGAACTGCTGAGTGTAGTCGTCTTCTCCCTGCTCTGGAGCTCCAGAGCTGACCCGTGTCTTTAGGTGATGGTGGTGGCAGGAAAGCCTGAGTGTGAGGAGCAGCTTGGACTTACACGTGGGACAGCTTATAGCCAGAAGCTGACCATGTGTGCTCGCCCTGGCTCTCCTTCACCCCATGGGCCACCTGAGAGCCAGCCCCTCTCAGCTGGTGGTGCCACCAGCACAGGTATCCTCTCCTTAAAATTGACTTCTTTCTTCTCTTGTCCTGCAAGAGGTGAGAACATCTGGGCAGGATACAGGGTCTGTAAGTAGTGTCTACATTGGGTCTCTCTGTTCAGATGTGACTGACAGAGGGAAGAGAGGTGGGTGTCAGGTAGTCACTCCAGCTCTGTTTCGGTGGAAAATCCTTAGGGCTTTCAGCAGAAGTGAGCGAGGTCTGAAATTGATGAAGATTTAAAGGGGCTAAGTGAAGAGATGTGTTTCCCTCACATTGGTTGCAACCAACAAGCTTATTTTGTGGCAGAAACTATTGGTCCATGAACAGCCCTGAGCACCATTTACTCCCACCCAGGCCTTTGGGAGGGTCATTTTGTGGTTTTAAATGTATGTAAAGTTTGTGGGAATGAATAGGTGAAGGAAGGAAATGTTGCTGTAGACAAACAGGGCTGTTGTTGTCTAGTTTACTTTTTTGCAAAAGGCTTTTGCTGTGAAGGTTTGATGATCGCCGTGACCACTGTTAACAGCATCTCTCAGGGTGGGTGATGTCGATGTCACTTACGTCTTGTGGCTACCATGACTCGCTTGGTCCTAAGCTGCCGAGCCACCATGCTGAATTACAGCCGTGGTCACCCAGCCAGTGACCCCAGCCACCCCGCCAGGTCCCACTTCTGACCTCTGTCTCCCTCTCTCTCTCTCTTCCAGGCACGTGCGTGAAATGTAGCAAGGGGGTGTACGGAGCAAACCAGGCTTGCCAGGCCATGGGCAACCTCTACCACGACGGCTGCTTCACCTGCGGAGCCTGCAGTGAGTACCCCCTGCCCGGCCTGCCGCCGGTGCCCCTGGAGCAGGAGGGCCCTGGGGCAGACCCTTCAAATTTAACGCTTTTCTCGTTTAAAGTGGGGAAAAAAAAAAAGGAGGTGGTTATTGAATTATCTGCCAGCTGGAGTCTGCTGTGGCGGTACATCTTGATGGTGGTGGTTGCTGTTTGTTTTTGACCAGATTCTTGCAAGGCATGTAGAAAAGATACTTTGGACTGTGCCAGCCGTCTGCCTCCCTCCATATGGGGGACGGTTGTTTTCATTCCTCTGCTTCTCCATTGCAGCTATGGTTTTTTTATTTACTTCTAAGAGTATTCTTTCAAAGTGGTAGTGCCTTATCTGGCATTTAGGGATTTTTGTCGTGTCAGACTTTACAGCCGTTCTGGGCTTTCAGTCTGTGGACCCCAGGGAGAGCTGCCCAGTCAGCGCCCTGCTGAGGGTGCAGGTAGGGTACGAGTATTGTCAGCGGGGTCTGCGAGCACCGGAGACACCTTTTCAGATGGAGCTGCTGCACAGCTGGTCCAGCCACTGTGTTTTCACTGTTTTCCTTGCTGTAATCGTTCTGCCCTTCTGAGGGATCTCCATGCAAAGCATCTAAGTGCGTGAATGACCCAGGTTACACATCTTGTTCTTTCTCTGGAGAAATGGAGCCACGCCGTGCCATGCCCTGAGACGAGGGGCATGTCTCTGCTGTCTTGCTTTCTGGTTATTGCAGGGAGGGAGCTGGTTATTGTGCCAGAGGTATCAGTCAGACTGGGAGCAGCCATGGCGAGCCCTGTGAAATCTGCTCAAGAAGTGGGGTGAATAGCTCCGCTGGCCCCACTGAGCTCCCTGCCACTTGTCGGACCCACTCATGAAGCTTGCTGGAGCGTAGAGCATGCTGCAATGTATGGGTCCTCCTGAGCAGCTTTTCGAGGAGGTCCGTGATGGAGCTGGGCTGAGGAATAGGCCACTCGATTTCAAATTGCGGCTGTGTTTGTAAGACAGTGGTGTTTATATTTTGTTAAGTTTAATCCTAGGACTAATAGTGTATTTTTAAAAATGCAGCTGTGTATGTGGTGGCAGTGAAAATAATAATAATCCTTTTACTGCTTTTGTATATATCAGTTTGGTTTTCCCAGATGAGCCTTAGGGTTTTTCTCCTGCATTGTATTTAGAGTTGTAAATTCATCAGGACTGCATGTGTTTTATTTGGAGCTGGAAAGTGGGAATAAATATAGAAAGATGTGTGTGCTTTTTAATAATAGCTGAACCTTGAACTCTGCTCATTTCCCAGCTGTCCAGCACCAACTGCCTTGCCTCACCTGTGTTTTCGGTAGAGCACTTGAAGATGGGAAAACTGAAAATAAAAAGTGGTAGTTGCCTGTGGTGGCAGTTTCTTAAAAGCTCAGAAGCCAGCAGCTCACTTTTTTGTCCTCCCTTATAAATTAATTCGAAATCTCCTGTGGAGAGGATTCCTGGCTGCAGCTGAGGCTTTGCTTCAGGGACCTTTCGCCCTCTGCGGCCGGGCGGCCTCCAAACTGCCCTTGCACACAAAGCTCCTGTTAAAAATAATCCGGCAGCGGGTTCGAGCTGTCTTAAATTTCTAAAATTACTACTGTGCAACTGGTGCTTTAGAAGGAAACACTTTTGATCCTCTTTTTAGAGTGAATTTTACCATCTTTATTTGAAGACCAGTGCTAGGGAGATACATGTGGTTGCAGAGGTATCAGTGGCTCCTTCTGTTTATGTTTGTTTGTGTTTAGTTAAAAAATAGCTTAATCCCATTTCTAATGAGGTTTGTTAGTGAGGACTGAAAGAGTAGCTATTTGTTGCTTTTTCTAAAAGGCATCCCTCTCCAAAGGATTCCAACCCAAGACAGAAACATTTGGGTGTCAGGTGAGACTAGAAAGATGGAAAAAACCCCTAAGTTTAGCAAAGTAAAGCCCATTTTCTCTTTTACCTAGGCTGTAACTGAAGAATCTCTTTGGAGATGTGCTGGAGTAAAGGGTTTAAAGTGGAAAGGTAAAAAAAGGCTAGTTAGAAAAAAAAAAAGGAAAGGAGGGGAGTAATAATAATATTTCTCTGAGTAGAAAATACTGTATTTCCATATGAGATAAAAAAGGGGAATGGAAGTCACAGGAGTGTAAGTGAGAGCCTGTTTTGGCTTGTTGCGTGCAGGAAAGTAGCTACTGCTGAAAGCCCAAGTCCTTCCCACCGGGGCAGCGGCCGTACTAAAATGGGAGCTGGACGCGGTGGTGGCTGACACGAATGGATGGAGAGGAGGGTGCGTGGTGGCGTGGGACTTCTGGTACTCAAAGGAGAGCGGTGCCGGAGGGAGGCCTCCGCAGCAGCGGTGTTTCCCTCACGTGCGCGTACCTCTATGAGTGGCAAGGCTCACAAGAAACCCTCTGGCACAGGGGTTGGTTTTCTGCCAGGGGCTTGGGAGGAGGAGGGAGGGCATCTATATTTCCCCCTCCAGCAGCGTGCTTTGCCACCTGCCTTGCCAGGCTTGTAAAGGCCTAGCTGGACTGATTTTCTGATTCATCAAACCTCTCTGCGTTGCAGCTGCCTAACCAGTGCCCGGGGTGCTACATGCTGTCCTGCCCTGCGCTCAGGGAGGAAACGTACCCGAGGGGAATCCCCCCTTTTAAAAACCGAGGTGATTTCCCAGTCCCCTGGACCATCGGCTGTGAGCTGAATGAAGGGCACACAGCCCTGTCGTTACCCAGAGAGAGCGCGTGCCTCTCTGTGGCTTTGCTGTCATCTGTGTCGCGGCGGTAAATATGATGAGACCGTTTTATCTGCCAGAAAAATAAATATCTGTCCAGCCGGTGTTGTCTGTCTAGCTGCAAAGCTGTTTTGAGCAGCCTGTGTGGAAACTCTGGTTTCCAGCTGAAAAGTAAGTAGTGCTTTTAAGGTCAAGTGGAGTTCATCTTGGACACCATCCAGAACAATCTTGTCTTTGAGAAGTCCAGGTTGCTCGTGATTTCAATCCTAAAATTTCTGCTCTGGTGGAACGCGGAATAGCTCTACTCCAATAAATAAAATATACAAAATTACCTATTAAGGTAAAGCATATTGTCCTCCAGATATTTATATCCGCTGTCCTGCTGTTTTCATTTTAGCGAGGATTTCTAATTTTGCTCGTAGTTGGATTTGTGTCCAAATGTGCGTTAGTTTCCCAGATACAGAAAACAGAGAGGGTCTAAGGAGGGGAGAGGGGTTGATACCTCATGGTGCCAAATTTCCTACTCCCTCTGTTTCCTGATACACATATGTTTGGAGATAAATGACAGAGCAACTTGATGAGTAGAGCTACGCATACATTGCAGGGTTCAGTTGTCAGGAAAAAAAAAAGTACTATTTTATCTGAGCCACTGGCATGCAATGCAGAAAATTTGGCTTAGAGGTCAAAACAACAGATTTAGAATGATTGCTTTGGCATAAATGTCTCATTTATCTTCTTGTTTGTTACAGGGCAGAGAGACAAACAAGGCAGCTTTTTGCTGAGAGGGAGAGGAAAAAACTTTGGGCTTTTTCTGCGGGATTAGTAATAAATTGTATTTGCTTTAAAGGAGGGCCGTGAAAGTAGGTTAAAAAAAAAAAAGTCCTCGAAACCCATATGGCTATTTCCTGCAAGCTCAAGGTGTCTGTTTCCGTCTTGGTGTTTTGTTTTTTTTTTTTCCAGCCTGTTGCACAAACAGTTGTAGTTATCAAATGGTTTGTTACACATTAACCATTTAAGTTAAATCACCCGTTTATACCTCCTCAGACCACAAAAAATGCAGGTGTTTCCAGATGTTGACATTTATTATTTAGGTAGTAAGGAGACCTTACAAATGAAATAGATTTAACTAGACAGTATTGCTCTAACCTATTGTGGTGTTTTAGTGTTTTCTCTAGGATTCAGCCAGGCTTATATCTGACTGCTGCAGATGGCCTGGAAAACAGACGTTTTTAGTTCTGCTGGCAGTGTAATTCAGAGCATAAGGGTCTTGTACTTGAGCCACTTGGTCCTCAGAGGAAATCTGAAAGCTAAAAAAGTGCAAGGGAAGCGTCAGAGATGACTGTGAAGGAAATTGGTAGGCGAGGAAGGAAGTCAGAAAGAAAAAGAACTGATTGCAAGGTGTTTTGAAGGAGCGTTCAATGTTGAACTGCAGCAGAAGGTCCAAGACTATTACAAAGAGGTGGGCAACCTTGTATGTTTGCCAGATTACAGAATTCGACCTTTGGCATGTCAACATTACTACATTACTTTCTTTTTCTTTTTTTGTTGTAAGGTCAGATTAATGTTGATGTCTGTGTAAAGGTAACAGGCTGGTGTCCCAGTGCCAGAGTTTGAAATAACATGAGCTGGCAGTCTCTTGCCACCCTCTGGGGATATACATGGGGTTTTTTTTAATATTTCACAATGTAGTTGTGTTTAGAGGTATCAAGGGTCCTTCACTAAACAAGGAAGCTAAGGTATCAAAGCAGTATATCTGCGAGCCTAGCCCTCTGCTTGGGCTAATTAACCTTGCTGCAGTGGTTATAAAGCACGGCTACTTAGAGCGATGCAGCTCTTGGTGTCTTTGGGGATGTTTATGTTGAATAAGCATGCCCCATATTGGTCTATAACCCCTGGAACAACAAGACTGTGGTGTCTATTGGTATCACTAAATAACTCTACAAGTAGAAAATCACCTTCTTCTGCGAGTGCGACTTAATCCCAGGTAGCAGGTCAGACAGCCTCGCCGAGTTAATTTCCCCGCAGCATGTGTATGTGTATGATTATCTTCAGATGCAGAAACTACCAGAATTTACCGCTTGCAGTTGGCTATAAAACCACTATACTGGTTGACACACGTGTGAAATGTGCAGATTTTCAAAGCAGAGAGTGTAAAGTACTGCTGGTAATCCTTCCTCAGCATCCCTTTAATAAAATTATCGTGCAAGAGTCCACGTGGTAAACAATATATGTATTTATTTTTTTTTTTTTGGCAAAAGTAATCTCAGAAAGGATTCAGCCGTGCCTGGCTTCACTGACAGTTTGGGAGACAGGGAAGGTATCAGTGCATGTTTCCACCCCAGTCCAAATTGCTGCTTTGTTCTCGCTGACTTTTTGTCTTCAGTCTCTCAGCTTGCTGGTGAGAAATCCCTGCTGTTTGGCACACAAAGTACTTGCCATAGGTGAGAAACACCAGGACATTTTTCACGGTATGATGACAGCAAGTACTTGTTCCTCTCTTGGTCAGATTTTTAGGATGGTAGTGCTTTGGAGTCTGAGCTAAAGGGGCTTTGGTATGGTCCAGGTGTCCTCAGTAGATACCCCGCTGGAAAGGTGCGAGCGTTCAGCTCACGCACAGGAGATGCAGTCAGGGTTTTATCGGTGTCCTAGTGGATTGAGTCGCCCAGTCGCCTGCGTGTGTTTTGGTGCTGGCTGAAAGTCTGAAATCGTTAGGACAATGTGAGAAAAAAGGTTGAAACCTTTTAATGGAATATGTTTCCAGTCTTTCTGGTCTTTTTATCTTAAAATGTCATCTTTGGAGTACTGGTTTTTGTTAAGAACAGGCATAGGATTACTTGTGCTGCAAAGATTTTAGGGGGTTTCTTGTAATATTTTAATGGTACCTATGAATAATTTTCTGAGTAGTGGCTCAGTAAGCACTGAGGCCTCTTCCATACCGAGAGAAATTTAAAAATTGTGCTCTCATATAATTTTGATGCAGAGTTACAGTCACCAAGGACACAGAGATTGCCTCCCCCTCCTTCCTCCTCTGAGCCTCTGCGTGTTTTGATGACAGTTGGTGGGTGATGGGGTGGGAGGCCAGTTCCAACTGTTGCCTGGTTTTGGTGCATTTTAGGGAACAGGGCAGCGACCCCCGGAGTGATGCAGAGTGGCTGGGCACAGGGTTGGAAACCAGTACCCCAGCGGGGACTCCCCAGATCATAGTGCTGCTTTGTCCCGGGGCAGCTTTATCTTACCTCTGAATTTCAAAGCTTCTAGGGGTTTTCCCTGAAAAGAAAAACATTTGAGTATCTTTCTGCAGCAGTTTGCCATCAGCAAGGGAGAGGTGTTGCTCGGTTGTGTGGCTCACCGTGGTTTCGCAATGTTTCTCTCTGAGGAGCCATTTCTGACTTCACCTGTGGTTGCTTTGCCGTTAGAGGTGGCTGACCTTTTCTTACATGTGCCAGAGCACGCTTTTGGCTTTCAGCCATCAGATCATTTTCTCAGAGATTTTTTTTTTTTTTTTTTTACCACCTCACATGTGAGGTGAGAGCGCAGAGGACGTTTTTTACAATAGAGCTGGTATAGTTGAGAGAGAGACCGAGCATCTTAATGGTAATGGAGCAACTGTGTCTTAGCACAGGTTTTTTTAGCAGGCATCCTATCCTCCTGCCCACAGTTTCACCAAGGCTTTGATCTGACCTGAGGTGTTTGCTGGTTGATCACAGTCTGAGTTTACTGGATTTGGAAGACGTGCAGGCACCTAAAAGTGACCCTTTCGTGTAGCCCCAGTTCAAGAGCGGATTGGAAATACTGACACTTCTGTGTCAGACTCCGTGCTGCATCCAGCAGCCAAATTTCTCTTACGGCTGTGGCGCTCTAAGAAGGGCTGATTTTTGTAATGACAGAGGCCCAGGCTTGTCAGTGTGAAAGGGACCCAGGAGCAGCTACCAGTTTGCAGTGATTCTCGCCCATCTGCTGGGCAGATACCGCAGGGAGCTCCATGGTGCTTAGATAAGTGATGTGAGCTCCACGCTGCCTCCTCAGCAATGCGAGGGTCCTGGCCATGCATTTCCAGAGGGCCCTGGGACCTGGACATGGCCCTGTACCATTACATGCATCGAGAGCAATCTCTTATCTTTGAACATGGTGTTTGTAACCTCATTGCCCTTTTAATAAATCATGGAAAAGCAACTTCAAAAGAGAAAGTTGGGTCTGGCTCCCCAGCAAACAAATGATGCAGCTTCAAAAGGAGAGAGCTGTCGTTTGAGGAAATGATGGACAAAAGCACCAGCATCCTGGGAGTGCAGCCTGGTGGTATGCCTATTATCAGCTGCTAAGCAAAGTGTGTTTATTTTAGCACAAAGGCACTAGTGACTAAGCTTGAAATATTCTGAGTTCGGTGCTTAAATGACCTCGAGGTCATCCTGAAGGTCCCATAGCTAAACGTGTTAGGAATCAGCAGTACATAAAAGCAGGAGGCTCAAAGCTCCTGTCAGGAAGAGGAACAAGAAATCTTGTAACAATGAATGAAGATGGTAAGGTTGAAATGCCAAAGAGTTTTAAATAGTCTGAATTTCTTCAGGTGAGAGTAGCTAAATTCAGGGTGAAGTGAAAGTGAAACATGATCAGGAGCCAGCAGCTTAAGACATGTCTTAGAGCAATTGATCCTGAAAGCGGCAAGCCATGTGTTAATATTCCTGGGTTTATCAAAGGATATCATCTCTGTAGTCATTATGATGCATATTTAAAGTAGGCAGTGATCAATATGTGATTCCCTAATGCCGTTTAACTTCTCAGTCCTTCTGCTTGGTGAAATTACGACAGCATCTCTGTGTCCAGGCGAAACCCGTGCCAGCCTGTGCAGGCACACGGTTAGAAGTATCGCTTTTGAGGGGGACTTGTTTAATGTAAGGCTCTGTCCCGTGGCAGGGAGCTCAGCACAGGGACTGAAGCCGCTGCCGCCCTGCTCTGTGCTGTGGGGCAGTCCCAGCAAGGTTTGTTTTACTGTTGTGGCTGCAACCAGAATGTGCATTTCCCAGCTCCACCGGGATGGTCCCCAGCGCAGCCTGGGGAAGTGAGCTTTTCCTGCATCTTGCTTTTCTGTGTGTACGATGAGGAGATGCTTCCTCACCTCAAAGGGGTGGTGGAGGAGAAGTCTGTCCCGATGTGGGCAGGGAGAGGCTGAGAGCGGCAGAGGAGGAAACTGGCTGTGTTTGCGTGCACCACTCCTGCTTGCTTTTTTGGCAAATTTCCATTTACACTTCTGCCAGGGGCTTAGAGAGTTGTGGAGAGGAGCTAAAAATAGTAAAAATGATCACTTCTTCCCTATAGAAAGTAATTAAATCATTCCCTCCTTTCCCTCGAAGTGCTCTTGGTGTCAGCACCTTATCTCCATGGGCCCATGTAACACCAACAGCCAAATTATAAATACTTTATAAAGGGGTTTATCCCTCTGCTGAATGAGCTTGCAGCAGAAGCCCAGGCACAGCGCACTGGCTGTGGCATCTTCTCTGAAGGCCTGTTGCCATCAATCTTGACCTGCTGATGTCACAGGGTTAAAAATATACTGGGTGCAGAATGGCCGGTAAATGCTGTTTTTGTCACCGTGGAAGAATGACGTGATGGCAGCGATCCAAACCTCATCCCCTCTGCTGTGACAGCTGCTGTCCGCAAACCGGCCATCGTCTGAAGAAGTGTCTCCTTGTTGCGTAGGTCCACACGTGTGTTTTTCCTCACTGCTGCCAGCTTGTCTTTAAGGAGAGACGTTGCATACAGGTGGAAAGTCTCTTGGGCACTTGCCGGTTGCACTGAACTGGAGCCTGTGCTACGGCGTAATTTAAAATCAAAGTTAAATGGTTTTTGTGTTTTGTTTTGGTTTTTTTTTTTGTGTGTTTAGGAGTGCCATATCCCAACGCTGTATTTAAATCAGCAGGAGATTTTCGGGCGTACTTCTTGCTGCGTTAGGCTTGTTGTTAAGTCGCTTAGGACCACCGTTGACAAGGGTGCTGGAAATCCCAGGTATCCCCATGCCTCTCCTTCCCTTCTTCAGAAATGGGGACTCCGTGACTGCTGGTGAGCGTGCCGGGCTTACCTGTGGACAGGCAGACAAACAGGAGGGGTTATCATACAAATACACACCCTGCGTTATGGGCCACAAAGCTAACACGTCCAAGATTAGATACTTTTTATTTTGAGCTCTGGGTCCTGTTTTTGTGTTGGCAGTCTTGGCAAAGGATCCGGGTGGGTGAGAGAAATCAGAGTGGATGCTTTCTGGTTTGTTGGGTTTTTTTCCATGTCCTGTCTGATATCTGCATTGGTGCAGGGATGGGCTGGCCTCCGGGTAACACGGTTGTCCCCAGCGAGGATTAAAGGAGAATGAGAGACAACGAGCATGTCGGGGTGGTATGCTTCTGTCTCCAGTGCTGCCCAGTAAACGCGTGGCTGAGCAACACCAGGAGTTCAAGCACAGAACAGCTGCACCTGCAAAATGTGGCTTGTTCCTTGAGAAACACACTGCCATGTCCTCTGCCCACCTTGTAACCTGGGCAGGGCACTGAGGGCTACGGGTGAAATGTTGGTCTGGCTTCAATCCACTGGCAAAACTTTAGAGCCTCACAGGAGCGTTTCCATTTCCCCAGGAGCAGTGCGAGTTGTTTCCTAGCCTGAGGGTGCCCTCTGGCGTATGCAGGAGACGGTAAAGCTCTTAATTAATTGAAGTGGTTTTACTTGGCTTCTTCGTTTTCTTAATACTTTGCAGCCAGAGCGGTTAAATGTCGAAGGCTGCCAGGTAGGTGCATGCCATAAAGCACCGAGAGGTGAGCTCCAGTCCGTTGTGCGTTTGGGTTCACACACCTAGCAGCTGAGGATTGTTTTTAATTATACGTGGATACCAAGCAAGGAGCTTCTGGGCCCCACCCGGTCTCTCAGTTCAGATTTCCTTCCAGCAATGCCTGGCAAGTCCCTGAAACCAGCCTACGGCAGGTCCCGCTCCGGCTGTGCCCAGACAGTGCTGCTCCCCCAGGCCTGGGCAGTGCCTCTGGGCATGTGCTTGGGGCTCCTTGGCCAAGCAGAGCCCCTCCACTGCTAGGCTGCATTTCAGACCCCTGGCTGAATAGGGAAACCTGGCTGCAAAGAGGTCGGAGCAGCTTTTTATAAACAAACAAAACCCATCCCTTGTCTCCAGCAGGAAGGCGAGGCGTTTAGAAGAAGTGGCAGCAGCATGAGCATGGGTTGCCATAGTTATGTGGAACTGAAAACACGCGGTGAATGTGAGGCATAAACACAAAAGCTGCAGTAAATATAAATCTTCTCCATGTGTAGAGTCCTTTCTGCGAAAAAACTTTATCGTCTTATCTCTGTTAGGGCATTCTGGTTTGAAAAAATATTTATTTTAAGAAAATGCTTTCAAATTTTTGTTGGCAAATGCAGTAATGAATTTGCTGGTAGGGAGCACGGAGGAGCATGTTCAGCACTCCGATGATGTTGCGCTCAGCTGGAGACAGACCCAGTGGTCGGGTGGTGCAGTGGCTTATCTGGGAGCTGCAGGTTGAAGACACCTTCTAGTGGCATAGCATGGGAGGTGACATTTTGAGGAACAATGTCAAGTATGGATCACCCTCTGCATGCTTCTCTCCTTGCTCCTCTCCTGAGGTGTTTTCCAGAGTGAGTGAGAGTACCCTCACTTGCTCTTGTTAGTTTGACTCACTCGTGTTGTAATCTGGCAGGAGGTGGTCTAGGCTCGCAAAGCTACCTCCTCCTGCCCAGGGGTGGGACTGTTGTCTGGATTCAGCGACTGGCATTCTCCAGTGACCACCAGTGGAAGAGGAGATGGGGTTAGTCATGCTGGAAGCTGGGAAGACCCATGTTGGGGTTGGATGCTCTTTAGCTGTACAGCAGCCATGCCCAGATGTCCTCGTAGTTGCTCACTTCTCGGCAGCCAGTTTTTGCTCACATCTTCTCCCTACTCTCTGCTGACCTTTCTCTTCTCTCTGTGTTTTTTCCTCAGGTCGAAAGCTGAGAGGAAAAGCCTTTTATTTTGTAAATGGCAAGGTGTTCTGTGAAGAAGATTTCCTGGTAAGTGCACAGCTGACCCTTGTTCTGGCACATCTCAGCCTCTGCAGCAGGGGCACAGCCTTTCTGCGTGGCAGCTTTGCCCACGTTTCACACAACTCTGGTCCAGCATCCTGCCTGGCCTTTCTGCTCCCCCTTTACCCAGGGCCAGCCCCAGCCATAGTGGCCACCCACACGATGTTCTGGAAGTAGCCGAGTGAAGGACCATGGTTTTGCAGTGCAGAGCCTGGAGTTGAAGCCGTAGCTTCTTGCAATGGCTCCTTCAAAGTGTGTCTCTGTGGCCATGCTGTGGAGACAGGAGTGAGACGAACGGCTACAGAAGAATCAATGAGTGAATTTCCATTTCTAATGAACTGGTTTTGCTTGGGCGTCTTAGTGGATGTCTTCCCATTAACCTCAACGGATTTTTTGAGAACATACCTGAATGTGAAGCAACTCCTTGGCTGGTGGAGCTAAAAAGCCATGTACCTCCCTGCCCTTGAGCCCTAATAGATTAAGCCTTCATTGAAACTTGATAAAGTCATATTTGTGTATTTACTGAGGAAGTAATTTCTGTCAGAGAGAAGTGAATTAATCTTCTTTGCTGTCATTAGGATATTCCACACAGGCTGAAAATGAAAAGATTGGTTAAATGCACGTAAAATATTTCATTTTTCCAGTTTGCATTTCCACCATTTAGAGAGGACTGAAACCTTAGACAGATGGTGTATTGTGCCTGAGGTGCATGTCATGGACATGACAAGCAGTTCGTTCCGTACTGTTAGATTTTAGCAATAACAGCAAGAAAGGTGCTCTGGGCCAGACTTAAACGTTTTACTGCAGAGAGCTGGAACAATACCACTGACCTCAGAGAAGCTCCAGAACACCTATAATAGTATAACCAAAGGAAGAATTTGGCTTTCTGAGCTTATATATACAGATGTTGTGGTATGAATTTGTGATAAACCCAAGTAAGTTCCTGGCGTGTAGATTCACATGGTCAAATAAGAACTGCATGTGCATTTATGGTATTTACTTATATACTTAATTAAACTTAAATTTAGAACTTGAAAATTACAGGAACTTAGTACTCCTCTGAACAGTGGAAGTCTGATGTCTTTATAGAATATCCTCTGCAGACTCATCCACTGTTTCACATCCTGAAAAAAGCACTGGAAAGTTTAGCTTGTGTAAGGAGTACAGAAAAAGGCCAAGCAAATAACACCCCATAATATGCTGTTGTTTATGCTCGACTAGCCTTGTGAAATTTTAAGCCAATTCTTTTTTGTCCTTGCAGTATTCCGGTTTCCAGCAGTCAGCTGACAGGTGTTTCATTTGTGGCCATTTGATAATGGACATGGTAAGTGGTAATTGCTTTAGGAGAAAAAATCCCACAGCTTTTTAGAAGAACGCATCAAAACCAAAATATATTCATATCCAGTACTGTCTGTTATCGTCTGGTAGTCTGCCTATTGTGAGATTGGGAGCAGAAAGAAAATCCACTAAGCCTTTTGTTGATTTTTGCGAGGAAGTGAAGCTGGCACCCTGCTGTATGTGACTCTCCTCCCCTTGTTTTCAGTGCAGATTGAAAAGCAGAGCCTTCAGCTCTTTCATCCTCTTTTGAGCTTCCCTGGGCAGTGTATTCATAATCCTGTTGATGCTTCCTGCTCAGAAGTGCCATGGCTCTGCAGTGCTCCCTCGCTGCGGGGCATCACCGCGGCTCTGCCGAGCCTGTCTTTCCTGTAGTCGAGCCGCGGCTTCCCACGTACCTTCAGGATGAAGCTGCTGTCTTGGTGCTGCTTGTTGTGGGTGCTGGAATGTGCTGGGCTGATACCTTGGGGAACAGGTTCAACCCTGACTGTGTGATCTAAACCTCAGTTGAGATCTGTCCGCGTCCTCGAAAACTGTTCAGTAGATGTGTGGACGTCCTGCTGAAGCAGGCAGTTCTCATTAGCCTACGACAGGTACCACCCCTTCAAGACTGGCACCGAGCGGGTCACGGCTCAGGGGGTCAGCTGGCCTTTAGCTGGCATGGGGCAGCATTCGGTTGTGGGTGATTCAGAGGGAAACAAATTCATAGTCATGTAGCTGGTGAGCTACAGGTGAAGCAAAGAAATTAGGAATTTCTGAGTGGTTAGTTCACAGCATGCCTCCCAAGATTTTCTAATGCTTATCGTTAATTATCTTTGCTTGCCTGCTTACACAGGAAAGCGTTAGAACTGGAAAAGCTATTTTATACTCAGAAGTGATATTCCAGGTAGTAACTGCTGCCCCAAAGCCAGCAGGTGAATTGTAGCTATTGAGTTCAATACAGTTTCCATAGTCTGTGTTAATTAGAAAGCCAGGCTAGTGAGTACAAAGCTCTTGGATAGCTGAGGCATTATGAAAACCTAGCAACAGTACTTGTTTCAGCTTCTCATGGAGAATATAAAGATGTATTTCCTTTTGTTGGCCTGGTTTGTCTTACCTTGTGATCCTGCTAAGTATTCTCCAACTGGTGGCTTCAGAAATTATTTTCTTTCCTTTACATCCTGTCAGTTCTATCCTTTGTAATGCTAAATACCTTGACTGAGGCTCTAAATTGTTTTCCTACCCGTGCTAATAATTCATTTCTCTGGAACCAGATGATATATATTGATTCCAGCTGCCGTTTCCATCCCTATTAACTCATTTGTCTGATGAGGTGCCCGTAAAAAGACACAGCCCTGCTGATGAATATGCAACATTGTCTGATCTATGCGTTTATTATTTTCACCTTTGTTGGCTGTTCACATGCTTTTATTCCTGTCTCTTGGTTTGTTGCAGATCCTGCAGGCTCTAGGGAAATCGTATCATCCAGGCTGCTTCCGCTGTGTGGTCTGCAACGAGTGTCTGGATGGTGTGCCGTTCACTGTAGACGCCGAAAACAAAATCTACTGTGTCAGAGATTACCACAAGTAAGGACAAAACAAACAGCAGAGATGCTTCAATCAAGAAGCCTCTAATTTAGCTTTCCACTAATTAGGAAGCATGGATTAGTAAAATAGGGACAGGATTAGAAGGTAAAGGTTTGAGGATGGGGCTAGACCCTAGAAATTCCTGATGTCACTCCTCTTGCCCTGCCATCAACTTTCTGTGTAACTCTGAGGAAATCACTTATCCCTGGGCTTCAGCTGCCCCTTCTGCAGAGCAGAGATAGTGAGAAATGGTGCTCATGAAGCGTCCAGTGATCTAAGAAATCAGTGCACTCTAAAGCAAGACTGTGAATGCCTGTTGAAATTGTGAGTTGGTTTTTGAGTAGTTGCAGGGCTGAGTTTGACTTTTAAAGAATACTTTTAGAAATCAAAGTGAAACTTTTATCCAGCTGTAAATTAAACAACTGATAAATCCCCTTAGAAAACCAGCTGTCATTTAGTAAAATCCAATGGCTGTTACACTATTAGAGCTGCATACATTTTCAGTGTCTGTTTGGCTCACTTTGCTCCTTGCTCTGTTTCTGAGCAGACAGAGTATTAAGAGTTGCTTGGGCAGTCCTGGGAACTATTCTGTGTAGTGCCAAGGCTAGAGTTGCCTCTGTGTGCCACTGATGTTCTGAAACGATGCATGTTTCCTTGCTATTTCATTTAATTATTTATTTATTGTTGTTCCATTGTGTTGTAAGGACATAAGGAACCTTACGGTCCCATGGTGTTTTCTCTGAGGTTTCCTGCCCTGGTGCAAGGCTGCCACTCCTTTTAATGTGTTTTTTCTGGGGATGGTCCTGCTCAGTTCCTCCTCATGCCCTTCCAAGCCTTTCAGTAGCAGCCAAGAATTTTACAGTGGGTGTGTTGTTTTTTTTTTCTGGCACTAAATGTAAAATGTGAGGTCTCTTTTTGCCTGACTGAGCAATGTGTGCCAAGCATTACTACAATCAATCCTAAAATGAATTTATGATCTCAGGATGTAAAGCTTTCCTGTGGATAAGTTATTTACAGTTGCAGCTTTTACTCTTATCGCTGAGAACATACAAGCCTCTCTTTTTGTGTTGATCTATAACTTCCCTTCACTTTCTCCTTGCTCTTCCAGAGTTTTAGCTCCAAAGTGTGCAGCGTGTGGACTTCCCATTCTGCCCTCCGAGGTGAGAGCCTTTTATTTCGTATCCCCGCTGGGGAGGGAGCGTCATGTCTCAGGCCTCACTCTCTTTCACACTTGACCCTATATCAAGACCAACGTCCTTGGGGATGGGGAGAGATGATCACTTCCAGCGTGCAACCTCTTGACCTAGGCTCATACACTGCCCTTGAGGTGTGACCCTTCTTTTGCTCGGTAACGAAGCTTGTTTCTGCTGAGCCAGGCTGCTTCTTTCATCTCCTGCAGGATTATACTGCTTTTAGTTTTATGTTCAGATACCTTTCCGTCAATAAATGCTGGCGGTCCTCATGAATTACCTCTGTGTGACCCCTCAGGGATGAAGTCGTTTTAATACTTAGAGGAGATTAATCTTGGGCAAAACCAATTTAAAATGCTGAGAAATGAGATACATTGAAATTACCAAATCATTAATGCCTGATTTGAGATAGATGTGACTCTTAAACAGAGAAAATTTAATATTTCTGCTGTTACATTTTAAATGATATCTGCAGCTGATGATGAAGCATTACTGTAAAAATAACTGCAGGTGGCAGGATTTATTTGTGGTGTCCAACCAGCAGCTCAAATGCATTTGTTCAACATTCACATCGTTGCAGGAAGCAATCTACAGAGGGCATGTGTCTGATCCTGCTGTAATCATTTGTAATTTCTCTTTTCCTTGAATGCTTGTAGGGGTCTGATGAGACCATTCGGGTTGTGTCCATGGACAAGGATTACCATGTGGAATGTTACCACTGTGAGGTAGGTCAGCAGCTTTCTCAAGGAGTGGGCACTTAATAGTGATAACTACTGTTATTTTTAAGGTGGAAGTAAATCTCCTTCCTTCCAATAGCAGTAGATGAGCAATTCAAACCTTGCATTGTGCAACCCTTCCTATCAGTGGCTGAGAAATTTCCAGTTTGAGGACAACAGTTCTTGCACCGATGTATCTCAGCTGCGATTTCATTTGCTCTCCATAAAATTTTGGGCAAAGAGTTAATTATTACTTTTAAACTTGGCAGTTGATTTGATAATGAAGGAAATGTGGTAACATAGTAAGTTTCCATTCCTGCCTTTCAGAAGCCTTGATCTCCAGATCACATTCGTGTATCTGATTTCCAAGTCAGATTGTTCAAAAATGCTAAAGTGATGACTGATCCTGTCTGGTGTAAGTTACCTTCACTCTCCTGGGAAATGCATGTGTCATTGGGGCTGGAGGAAGGATATGGCTGCCCCAAAAAAATCCCAAGAGATGCTGGCTTTTAAACACTGTTTTAAACCTCCACACAGGGGCCTCCCAGAGAGCCTTCATACTTCTGCTCAGTGAATTAAAATAAATAGATGTCTTCTCTCACTGTGCTCATATGCAGTGGAAAGAGGCCTTGACTCAGCAGGCTGATTTTACATCAGTACAACTGCAATTAATGTAATGTGAAGAGGTGAATCCTACCTCAGAGTGTAAGGAGACACAAGCACATTTAAAATACACAGGGCTGCACCTCGCCGCAAGATAAAGCTTATTCAATAAAACTGCATAAGACAAATTCGTACAAGGCTGCCCCTCAAAACGCCTATGTCAGATGTTTTCCTTCTTCTGGCAAATGTTGGACTTACTAGGAGGGAGCTGTTGGCTGGGTGTCCTCTATCCTTGCCACAAAATCACCCACCTGGAAGCCCGACCCTGCTTGATGCTGGAACATGAACATATGCTCTAATAATTTGCATGGCCTCTCTTTGCAGGACTGTGGGATGGAACTGAACGACGAAGACGGGCATCGCTGTTACCCGCTAGATGAACATTTGCTTTGTCACTCTTGTCATCTGAAACACATAGAGAACGGCACTACCCCAGCAGCTGCGTACCAGCACCACTACTAGCCAGCATGGCCGATATGGGAAACCCCAGACAGTCGACTTGTTCCGTGATCTCCCTCTCCCCACCCTCAGTTGATTTGCTGTGCATGTTTTTTACCAGTCAGCAATGTTCCTGTCAAAGGATATGAGAGATTTTTGCTGGATTGCCAGAGTCTGTATAAGTCTGAGTTCCAGCTGTATCAAACCACGTCTACTTGACCAAGAATGTGGCCTGTTATCTAAACTGATCCGTTTACTTTTACGTGCCTTTTTCTGCTCTCTGGAGAATCCTCTTGGCTCATTTTGGGAGATTCTTCAGTGAAAGCACAACTTGCTGTCATGCCCATGAGCTCAGATCGTGCCACGCACAATTAAAAAGCCAGAGGCTGACTTACCTACCTGCCTGCCTGCTGATGACATCCCATCAGTCTACAAAGTGTTTCCTGACAAGCACATTTTATCAGATTCCCTGAAGGACATCAACCTATTAATACCAGTTTTTAGACGCTCTCTCTCTTTTTATTAATTCTTTAGCAGAAAAAAAGAAAGAGGTCTGTGCCAAATGGTGCGCTCAGGCCTTCCAGTTAATTCTCCGAACTGCGGTATCAAGTCTGTCTGTAAAAGCGCCGACTCTCCAAGCACAAACCAGGTGTGCCGGCTGGCAAGCGGAAGCTGACGTCCCATGTCAAACAGAACAGAAAACTGGAACAAGCTAGGCTAAGCTACCGCGGTGACTTGGGGCCTGGGCTTGCGTGTCAGCGTGATACGCAGGGACCAGTCTGCTGCGTCAGAGTCTGAATAGCGGATTGTATTTGGAAAGTTAAGGTCGGGATGCTGAAAGTGTGGACACTGGGGAAATCCAGCCTCATTCTTGCTTGCAGAGCTTGCTTTGGAAAAAAGCTCTCCGTACACAGACACTTGCCTGAGTTTTTCAGCTTGTCCCCACAGCTCAGCCCCAAGCCTGGCCGCTCCTTTCCGTGGTGTTTACCCAGCACAAAGCCATTTCATAATGGTGCTTATTTAGAGCTCTGGGAACAAACTCGAGATCGTTACGAAGGCTTTGTTACACAGGGATTTAGAGCCCAGCTCCACAACCTGTACTCAAATGAGTATGTTGGTATAAACAGATTTGCTCCCATGAATAATAATGGCTTATCTGAGCAAGGGTTTAGTGAGTTTGGCCCTTGCTTTCTGTTCTGATGAGAAAACAGAAGGGCAGATGGTTTTTCTTTTTGAACCTCCCTGCTTTATAGTCAAAGAAATCTGCTCCCCCAGTATGTGTTACATATAAGATAGGTGTGCCTGCAGTGTGTGTTCTGTAGGTACCAAAGCTGTGCAGCCCCTCGTGTACAGGTACAAAGTTTTTGTTTAAGAAAAAGCTTTAATTTAAAGGCTTGGATGCAATCAGGGATCTTAGCTACCGTTTCCAACATATCGTGTGGAAAACTAGTTAAATCCTAATGTATCCATGCTATAGATGTAAGTTCAGTTCTGATTGACAGAGGACAGGATGACATGCTTGAAGATCTTTTTAGTGAGGAAACTACAATAAATTAGCTGAGCAGTGGCACTGGGACTCCTGACATGTGCCGAGAACCCACTATGGGTCAACCAAACCTCTTTTCCCATAGCATGAATGTAGCTAGATAGGTGCTTGAACTTCACACCATGTAGTCAGACTGCCTCGTGTACCCATCTGCAGCAGCACGGGTGCCGGCTGCAGTGAGCTGCCTGTCTCTGCCCGTGCAAAATACCACCAGCCTCCATTTTGAGTGGTGCAAGCTCCTGCACTAAGTACTGAACAGAGGCACAAGCGTCTGCTGTAAAACAGATGAAGACCAGTGGCCTGTTAGCACCCTCCTACACATCTGTATCAGCTTGCCTCGGATGAAGTGTGATCATCTGAAACTGCCCAAGCCTCAGGAACTTGGTGGTTTTGGCGTGGAGTTTCATCAGGCCAGAAGACCAGCCAGCCCTCTGCCCCATCCAGCTGTAAGCGCCTCTGCCCATTGCTGCTGCTCTTTAGGATGGGGATGGGGCACGTGGCTGGAGGTTTGTCCCACGCTGGAAACGATCCAGGGCCCCAGCTTTCATGTCGCTTGGCTCTGCGTGCCATTTCTCCTGGGGACATGCAACCCCTCAGTGAGTGACTGAAAGCGCAAGGGGGAGGACTTTCTCTCTGCCATATACACAGCTCTGGGGCATATATAATTCAAAGTTTAATCTTATTTTAGAGGTAAAATGGGCCCCAAATATGTGAGGTCCCTGGAGCCTTAAGTTCAACCTTCAAATGCTGGATAGCGAAGGGATCAGAACCAACACAAAACCCAGCTGGTGCTGTGTCCAGGCAATATGGATTGGGGACAACAAAATACCCCGGGCAGATGCTGCCGTGCTTTCACCGCAGCGTGTTGTGTCCACTTGTGGCCTGCAGCGCAGCTGGGCACAGAGGAGGTCTCTTGAGATGTGACTGTGATCTTGGGACTGTCTGAAGGGACTGAGGTGGGAAATAACGCCAGCTGAGCGTCCCTGGTGAACAATTCAAATTGTCCTGGGCAGGTGGTTCCCCTCTCTGAGCTTCCTTTGGCAGTGAAGGCCAAAGTGGCTTCATCAAAGTGGCTTCTGGAAATGAGCTGGTAACACCAGCCCTGATCTGGTGTTCTGTCTTTGAGAGACCAGCTACTACATGGCTCATGCTTTTGCTAGGCCTTAGAGCAGCCCCTTGTGCATTTTCTGGCTTCAGTTTTAGGAAGATCCGAAAACACTAGCGGGGCTGATACTTTTTTTTTAAGCTGCCGTTTAAACTACCGTCTCACTCTTGCAGCCTTTCCCACAACTGCAAAATAAGCAGGCAAGAAAAGGAGAAGAACAACAATTTTCGTTTGTGGAAAGCCTTGAGCAGCTTGTTTGTGGAGCCTCCTTTGCATCAACAGAAAGTTTGGCCTCTGCTCCCACAGGGTGTCTTCTTACTCCTGTCAGCCATCCCGTGTCCCTTGGCGTTGGGGAAAGGAAGGCTGCCCTACTTTCCGTGTTGAGGTCCAGTATAAATTATTAAGTGCCACTGCTCTCTTTTCCTGTATTTATAAAGAGCTAGAAACGACAACGTGAAGCTATTGAAAGTGGAGCGTGAGTTGGTGGTTTTGAAGCTGAAGTGTCTGTTGCATTCCCCTGCTCCCCGATGTGTGCTAACTTGCACCGCTTTTATCTTTGGGAGTTTGAATTCATTTCAGCTCCTTATTATTCCTGCCTTTTTTCCTAGGCTGTGGGTGTCTGAGTCCATGTTTGTACTTGTCCTCAGCTGCCTGGTGGTGGGTCTGGTGGGGAGGCAGGGGCATCTTGCACAGCGGGGCTTCTCCTCCTGACCACCCACCAGGCATCTGTGGAGCCACAAGCCCTCACTGCCTGCCTTCATGCAGCTCCCCCAAAGGAAAAAATGGGCAGTCAGGTAGCTCTGGAGCTGGAGACGTGGGGCTTCTCGTGCTCCACAGAAGAATTTCAGAAAATGTGTTAAATTCTGCCAGTCACCTGGCTGATACGTGTTGGGTTTGGCTGTTCTAGTGAACCTTCTTGTCTTTTTATTTACTAAGATGCCAAAACGTGCTATGAAAAGCTGGTCTTAATTCCTCCCCCAGCCTGCTCTTCTGACTGGTTTTAGGGTAAGGGACCCTATGAAGTCCCATTGTGCTGGTAATGAGTAACTCACATGCAAACACTTACTCAAGTGAATTCCCTGAAACTTGCTTTCAGGAGCCACAGCTTAATAGATTTTTTTTTTTTGTTCAGATCATGCTGTTAAATTTCTGTTGTTTAGAATAGGGAAACTCATTTAAATAGGGAT
This sequence comes from Tetrax tetrax, assembly GCA_009806455.1. Taxonomy (NCBI): domain Eukaryota; kingdom Metazoa; phylum Chordata; class Aves; order Otidiformes; family Otididae; genus Tetrax; species Tetrax tetrax. The sequence continues at coordinate 329,729 of WHYT01017241.1, forward strand.
TTTTGCATAAAAGCCAGGGGAAAAGCCCCAGCTGTAGAAACAGCAGACGTTTTTGTGTGATTTAAAGTGGAAGAAACACCTGTGATCAAAGTGATTTCGGAAACTGCCCTGATGTTCCACAAGGAACAGCATTTTCAAACACCCTGGTGAGGAGCATTTGATGAGGTCTGTGGCTCTTCGGTTTCTGAATTTCATTTGGGGCTTTTAAAATATTTTCCCAGCCTTTCAGGGTTTGAATATTTTGGGGGTTTTTTTTGTAGATATTTTTACTATAAAGTGAGAAGCGCCTTGGTCTGGAAATGGTGGAGTCTTATCAGCATCAGATGTGTTGTGGCAGATATGAATGGGAGAAACTGAGCTCATAAGAGCTGGTCTGGCTGGCCGTTTGAAAGGAAGAGGTATCTTTGGCTGCTGAGAGAAGAAAGTAAATATCTTCCTGTGCTTGTGCTGATTTGTAGCACTGGGCAAATATCTGGCATCCCTGAATTTCAGTATTCAGGTCTGTTGGTAAGCACTGCTGCAACCTCCTCTCCCTCCTGTGAGTTTATAGCCCTGAGAAGGATCACAGGTGCACTCTTTCTCATTAATTTAGCCCTGGAAATTTTGCCACTTCATTCTTTAAGCAACAGCAAAACTGGGTCCTTCCTTAAAGGTAAATGAACACACACTCCCCATCCTTACTTGAACACTTTGACCTGATCCTCCAAATTACCTGAGTATCAGCCTGCTGCCGGTCAATGTGGTGGCAGCTCCGTTGCTGTTGCTAAGAAAATACTTAGTCCTTAGATGAAGGACTCTGTCTGCGTTAAACTTGAAGTGCACAGGCAGGCAGTCCCACTGAAACCAGTAAGTCTGTGCATGTACAAGAAAATCACTGTGTGTGCGTAGGTCATGTTGGATCAAGGGCAGAGTGATTTTTTTACAAGCAAGATATCCCTGGGGATGAATCTGTAGCAGTGTAAAAGCTGCCTTGGAAAGATTGTTGAAATGGACTGACAACTTATATACAGAAATACGTACATAAGCAGTGGGGGTGCACGAAGAAAGAAAGATGTGACTTAAAAAATAGAGTATTGTTAGGGAAAAGAGGGCAGATGATCACAGAGATCAAGGGAGAAGGCGGCGCGGAGGGGGTTTGCTTTTGTTTGTTGCATTCCTGGACATTTACAAAAGGGCGTTTTTGAGGGGAAGTACACGTACTACGGCCGTGCCTCTCCCATGCCGGCCTCGGCTGCGTGCTCTGTGTCCACTTTTGGGGTTGTGGGTGCTGTCGTGTCTGTGTGTGTGGACACACGGCACGCCCTGCCTGCGAGAGACCTGCCTTTCACACCTCTGTGCCCATCCCAAGTGGATGTAGGTGCATTTTGAGCAACCCTCTGTAGATGAATGTAAGGATGAGTTATTGCTCCAGGCTTATTGCTGGAGAAACATCTCTGGAGTCAGTACCTGCAGGCAGGGAAGAGCTGTGGCCAGATACATGTCCCTTTTCGCCCATCCTCTGAGGCTGAGTGCCTAGGTCACTGGGAGAAGCCGGGAGGGGGTTTGCCTCTCTCTTGCACACTGCACTTGTGCATTCATTTTTCTTTTCCGTTTCTGCATCCTGCCACTCGCTGGCTGCAGTGGCACTAGGAGTAAGATTGGGCAGGCGTCTTCCTGCAGTGAGCCCAGACAGAGCCCAGCGCTGCTCACCCATTCTAAGTAGCAGCAAAATTAAGCTTTTCTGAGCACAAGATCCTCACCCTGCTTTCTTCCAGGGCAGCCAGAAGCTCGCATGGCAATATACATCAGTAGCCCACTAGACAGGATGAGAGATGGGAAGAAACTGTCCCTGTGTGAAAATGCGTGGCGTAAAGCCCCTGAAGGCGGATGACAGGACAGGAATGACCGGGATGACCAGTTCCCAGCCTTCCCGGCACCGACCCTCGTCCCTGTGCAGCAGGTCTGCGGTGCATGGCCAGACGGGGACCTTGGCGCACACACGCAGGCTGTGATATTCTCTATCTGGAAAGCAAATCCAGAGCCTGGCTAACGATACTGAACGGTACTAATTATTTTGTTTATGTTTCCTTCAAAGCTCAACTCGAGGAGAGAATATTTTAGGATTTGTGCTGGTGTAACTAACCTTAGCCACCTGTGAACACAGCCCTCTTTTCTTCTGTGCTGTTAAATATTTATAAAGAACAAAGGCTGGCAGTGGGGGTGAAGCTGCTGGCCTGTTGTGATTTCAGTGATTAAAGACAATACTGTAAAGCAGTGCTCAGTGTCAAGTCTTTCCTAAAATTACAACGATTATCATTGCCCAGAGTCCACGGGGAGGGAGTTACACTGTGAGATGATGGTTTCCCAACCTCTGCCTTCCTCCTCTCCCTCCACCTCAGCAGCTGAAGCAGGGACTGGTGGGGAGAAACCTTTTTAGTGGGGATCACTGGAGATTTCCAGTCCTTTGTAGGCATCTGGGATTTGTTGCAGCCCCATCTGAGGCTGTCCTGCTCTGGTGTCCCTCTGGGGAGACCCTGGCCCCGGCGTGAGAAGCCAGGGCTATGGGTGGGAGCAGGCTCCGGTCCCAGCACGGGGGTCTCCTTTGCAGCACTGGTGGGGAGGGTTTTGGGGAGAGTTCTCATGGTTCTGGGAGGCAGGCGGCCCTGTGTTACCCCCAGAGACTTGGCTGCAATCAGCCTATGAGGCCTTGTATCTGAAGACAGGGTGCTTAAGTACCACTGGCTGAGCAACACCACAGCCACAGGGAGCTACCAGCTAAAATGAAGCTAATAAATAGGATTGCCTGTAATTGTACCTTGAGGTTCCTCCTCCATGAGGCAAGAAGCTGCCCAAAACCAGGGGACGATACCCAGGGGGCTGGATCCAGTGGAAATTGGCCAGGAGGTGCCCCGGGCCTGCTCTGTGCTGAACCCCCAGACTTGGGCTCCCTGGCCACAGCCCAGGTGAGGGTGCCCAGGTAGGGACTGACCTCCACTGCAGGAGCCGTCCCCGACGTGGTGCCTGTGGTGGGGGGCTGCCAAGGGCCACGCAGAAGACCACGAGCACTGCCCACCCTGGGGCGCTTTGGAGGACCCCGCGCCCGGTGGATCCCCACGTTGAGGGCATGAGGGTGGCCGGGGTGGGTCTGTGCAGGAGTAGGGGGGCTGCCCAGGAGCGGAAGGGGTGTAGGCAGCACCCTTGGGCTGGCGAGCAGAAGGAAAAAGGGAGAGAAAGGCAAGGAGAAAAAAAAAGTGAGCAGCCGAGCCAGCCAGGAGTCGAACCTAGAATCTTCTGATCCGTAGTCAGACGCGTTATCCATTGCGCCACTGGCCCTGCTCGTGAAAGGACCTCTGCCGGCATGCACTTCACCACAGATCTCGCGCGGGGGCGGGGCCGCCGGCCGGAGGGCAACCAATCCAACGCAACCTTCCCAGCGGCTCCCCTGGGGCGTGGCTTTCCGCCCCACCCGCCCGCTGGCCAATCCCCACCGGTTTCGTTCTAACGTTCCCGCCCCGGGTAGCGCGTCACCCCTGGGAGCGGGGTTAGCGAAGGGTGGCTCAGCCAATCGCCAAGCCGGCGAGTCAGACCAGGCCCGCCCCCCCTTCCTCTATAGGTGGTACCCCGCCCTGTGGCGCTCGCTAACGTGCCTGAGTAGGTTTGTCCTGTGCGGGGTCCCGTCCCTCCAGGCCGGGGGTCGCATCAGTCTGGAAGGGAGGGAGCGAGAGCGAGGGGCGCGGAACGGAGCCGGCGGCGGCTGGAAGCGGCCGGAGGGGGACGAATGGCGGCGGCAGGAACGGCGGCAGCGGCGGCCTACGCCAGCTTGAAGCTGTGAGTGACCTGCCGGGCGAAT
>WHYT01017241.1:333577-360200 GCA_009806455.1 Tetrax tetrax
GCTCTGTATGTGCAGTACAGCAGAAGGTTCATTAAGCATATGTACCCACCAGTCCTTTGTGGCACAGGGTTGTTTTTTTGTTTGTTTGTTTTTTTGTTTTTTTTTTTTAAATATGGTTTTGATGGCAGTTGATGACTTTGAACTTTTGAGACTCTACTGTGACTTTTCAAATAAATTCTTCTAACCTCCCGATGTATTTTTGTCGTTAAAACCAAGGTTTTAGAGCAGAATGTAACCCTTTGAACTTGCGTATGCCAAATGTTTGCTTGCTGGCTTTATATACAGCAAAAGAAGTTGCGTAACCAAAGCAACACAAAGTTAAAACTGAAGAGGCGTTTCCATTATAAGCCATCACGGTGGCCAGCTGAAACTCCTGAAGATATTACTCTGAGCATGAGACTCTTTGTGGCTGTCTGAAGCCAACAGTAAAATGTCCTTGTATGTCCTGAAGGCGTTCCCAGGCTTTTGACCTCTAAATATTAGCTTCAAACTCTAGAATCGAGTCACTGATGCCATTTTCAGGCAGCAGCATCTGAAAGTGTTGGGGTTTTTTGTTGGTTTCTTTTTTTTTTTTTTTTTTAAGCCTGATTTAACTGTACTTAATGCTTACATAAGTTTCATTTGACAGTCATCTTTTGAATTCAATGCAAACACAATTAGATCTTTCATAGGGATCTGTATAAACAGTTTGTCATAATGCTGTTACGTGTTTAAAGATCTCTGGGCATCTTTCCTTGTTTTGATGAGGTAGCTATGTGAGGGTACACAGACACTGGAGATAATTGAGTAGTGCTGAAGAGTAAGATCATCAGTGATGGCTGAACAACTTGCTTATTTGGCAGAAAGCTTTTTCCCCTCTTATCACCTAAACGATGTTTGTCTTTCCGTAAGCTGAGCTTGTGATCTTTTTGCCTGCAGAGGAGAAAAGGTGAGTTGTATGAGTAGCCGTTATGTGGCTTGTAGTTCTTACTGAAAATTTTTTTAAGTAAAAAAACTGGTCTGGGTACAAGCTATTCAAGAATTCTCTCATTTAAAGTTTAATCTTAACTCAAAGTAAGTTTTGATTTTTTTTTTTTTTTAGAACAAGTCTGTGTCAAATCTAGTTTAACATTAATTTTTTCATAAACTTGAAAGCAGAATTGTTTTCTGTTCTGAAAAACAGGCACTTTTTTCCTCTTGTTACAGCAAGCTGTGGTAATGCCTGCAGACTTTCTACCAAGCATTTTAAGATAGAGGGTCATAACTTGGGTGATGAGCCAAACTTACCAGATTGGCAAGGTTAAAGGAGAATGTTCTTCTGAGAAATCCAGGCTAGACTTCAGTTTGGGGATTTAGTGGATAAGTGGTTTGTGGTTTTTTTTTTTTTGTTTTGTGTGTGTGTGGTTTTTTTTTTTTTTTTTAAACTGACTTCTCATTCTCACTCTGAAAAGGTCAGATTTTGCAATTGTGCTTCTTCTGGGTGGTCCGGTGGCCCTGTATGGAGCTTCACTGATGTAGCGCTCTGTGAGGTCCCATTCTGTACATCCAGTTGCAGGTTCTAGCTCTGAGTGCACACCTCTTGTGTCTTTCATGTTATCAAGAGCAGTGACTCAGGCCCTTTGTTCCTTGACCAGTGTCATCAGACAAGTTTGGGTGATAACAGTAAAAATGCTCGTGTCTGTGCTACTGTTGGAACTATTTGCGTTACATCAGCAGTTATTGGGGAGAATTACTAACCCAAAAACTGCTATCCATAGTTGTGTTATCTGTGTCACTGCTGTGCTTATTTAACTTCTCGGAGCCTCAGGAGTAAATAATAAAATTCAAACAGATATTGCAGGTAGCAAGCTAGTGGATGGTGGTAGAGCTAGCAGTCCAATTAATCAATAGAAACAAATTTATAAAGCTGTTTGCAGAATAGAGAGAATCCTGGCTGCTGTTTTGGCTCACTTAAAATAACTTTTTCTTTTCTTTGTGCTTGAGTGAAGGCTTATCTTGCTGATAGCTGTCTCAGTATCCTGTGGGGGTCTGACACTAGCTGTGTTTCAAATTTAACTCCTTCTGCCCACAGCTATGCTGACATGCTTTGCGATGTACTGGTCAGTCGTTAGTAGCTACTGCATTGAACACAGTGCCTTCCACCTGTCTGTATTTGAGCAGAGGTCCAAAAGTACATCTTGTCTTTGGGTTTCTTTTTGCTTGTTTTCTAAAGTGAGTTTTCAGAGTTTGGATAATACTTCTAAAAATAACAGCTACATATCCTCCCTTTTTTTTTTTTTTTTTTTTTCTGATTAATCTAAGTGGCTGTCATAGTGGAGCTCAGGGATGTTGGTTGAGGAGGGCATACACTTAGGCAGTAAATTATTTGTCATCTTAAGTGAAACTTAACTGGAAATAGTTATTATGAAGCTATGCCTTTAATAGATATAATTTAAAAACAACCAAAAAAGGTATTTCCATTAGTAATTTCTTTAATTCTGGGATTATATTCTCTTTCTCCTCCCTGCAACCATTACAGCTCTGTGGGAGATGTTCCAGTTCCATAAGCTGTTTCTGCTTGAGGAGTAATATTTATTGTAGATATGTAATTAGCACACCTGCTCACCTAGAAAATCTGGAATCTCTGGAGTGTTGAAACCATCAGCGTGTTAGCACTGCTGCTTGAAACACTATTGGGGCTCTGCGTGCGTATACGGATGTCTTTCCTATATCTAACTGCAGACCACTTTGGTATCTTGAGTACAGCGAATGCGTTGCTGCACAGTACAGGATGTGCTTTTGGCTTGCTTTATTGCAGTATTTAAAGGCTAACATCAAAGAGTTTCCTGCATTAGAGCAATGTTAAGTATTTGTGGTGAAATAATCAATTACTGAAGTAAGGGTTTGGCTATTGAGGCCTAGAAGGCTTAAGTGATATTGAGTGAAGTACTATCTTTAGTTGCCATTAGAGCATGATGAATCCTCTTTCATGCTGTATCTGATCACAGGAATGTTCTTGTCTGTAAGACCTGCCCAATTAAAATGTGGGATGCAACTCTGCATCATCTTCAACACTGCTTTATAATATAACTAATGAAATGAAACTCTGCAACAAATACACAAACTAAAAAAGACTATTTGAGTTAACTGTAAATTAAGCTGACTTTATAAATGGTATAAGCAAACAACGGTTTTGGGTTTTGTTTTTTTCTTTGATTCTGTGTTGGGAATCAACACTTCCTTTTCTAAGGCGGTCTTTTGCTTTGGATCATTAAATGGGACAACTCTTGTTTTGATTAATGGCTTAAAAAGAGATCCATGAAAGTAATCAGTTAAAACAACAGAAAATGTTTTTTTCTTAGAAGATCATAAGATGTAGCTCGAGGGTTTTAAGGTAGGATGGCTTCCTCTGTTAATTTCTTGTGAAGCATAGGAATACAGTAAGGTGGAGTTGAACGAAGAATAGTGAATCTTTCATGATATAAGTAGCTAAGAAGAAGAAAAAACACAAAAACTGTGAAACTTCCTGCTTTAAGGTAATTTCAAAGTATCTTCGCTTTTGCAGGAGCTTTCAGAAAGTTTTGGATGAAGACCACTCTTGACGTAACACTAACCTTGTTCAGATGCTCACTATAAATGCGGAAAACATCTTTTATTCAAAGCATGACTTGGATGCTACTGAAATAACTCCAGAAATGAGAGATACTGAGTTAACTCTCATTCAGATTCTGAGTGGCCATCAGTGCTCTTGTCCTTTTTTTCCCCACTTCTGAGGCCCATGTGGAACAGTCTCTTGTCTGGGCACTAAAAATGTCTCTTGTATCTAAACTTGCTGCAATGCAGTGCTTAGCCCAGTTTTGGAGAGTATGGGGACTAACTTCAGCAGAGACATTTATTTTTCTCTTGTTTTGCTACACTACTAGGTGTGCTCACTTATGTCAATGACCAGAATGATTTCACAAGAGTGGTAGTGCCTGAAGAAAATAAACTAGAAAATCAAAAGGCTAATTTTTAGTCTGAGTTTTCTGGAATTTTCTTTTTTCTAGGCCTGATAGGTAGTTATACTTTATTTTCCTTCCTGTTCATCCGTAAATCACTTACGGATACTTTTTTCTCAGTTTTGAATTGTAAGGATGAAATCTACTGAATGAATTGCTTTATTTCTTGTCAGCAAGAGTTGGAAGGATTTTCAAAAGGAGATCCAAGTCACCTTCAGTAATACTTGAATTTGATGGTTGCAGTGCTTCAATACCTTTCCTTGACTATCGTGAGTTAGGCTTTCAACGTCCACTATTTCCATTTTCACTCCCTTTGTTCTTTAGCAACACTGAGAAGTAGTCTATGATAATGGTGGGCAGGTTTTAGGAAAAAAAAGTAAATGAGAGGAACTCGGATTTTGTGAAGGTTTTATGTGCTGTAATGGAAGCTAGGTACTGCTGTTAAGAGTTCTTCATGGTTTGGAAGTTATAGATAGCAGTGACAACGTATCCAAGAAGAAGACAGGCTCTAATGTCAAATACGAAGGTTATGCAAAAGCAGAATACAGTCTAGTATATGAAAACTAGTTTCAAAAGTAACTACAGAGATTATTGGCTTCTAGAAATACTGATTTCTTTATTATTTTTCTTGTAATACTAGCACTTGGACTTTCATGTGTTCCTTGTTTCGTTAAAGGAACAGAATTAATCTGTCCACAGATTCCTGATCATTGTGAATGATCCTTCTTTCAGCATTCTAGTATCTTCTCAGATCAGTAAAATAAGCTTGTGTTATCTTTCTAAGCTTGTAATAGATGTACAGATTTGGTACTGAGTAGTCTATGGAAAAACACCATTCTTGCATGCAATGTTCATCAGTTTCCTTTCAGAAAGAGAAGTGGGAGGCAGTCATCTGAGAGCAATCTTAAGATTGAAAAGGTCATCTAAATGAGAATGAGCCTACTAGTCTAGTCTAGTAATTGGTAAGTTTGTAAGTCAGCATTTGAGCTGAAACATCTTTGGGTTTTGGCCGCCTCTTCAACTATATTTATTTCAGGAAGCTCAGCTACTTACACAAATGAAGCAGGGACTAAGTGAATCATCTTTATGTTAAAAACTTTGAAGAGCACTAATTCTCCCACTTCTGAAGTAATGACTGAACATCTTGCAGAGCATTGGGCTTTTCAGTTTGTGTTGTTGTGCAGTCGTATTTCAGGCAGTTCTTAGTGGGGATCCCAACAGAGAAGTATTTATTTAAATCGAGAGAACTTAATAGACTGGCAACTTGATTTCTTCCTGCCCTCTTCCAAAAAGACCTTCAAAACAAAACCAACCAAAGCTCTAAAACAGTGGATGCCAAGACTGTTCCAGTGCGCTACAAGCTGCTGAAGCCTGGAGCTGGTTTGGTGCGTTGAACTGAGAACAGGGGTCACTTGTCTTGTCATGACACTTGTCACCAAATCTGGTCTTGAAGAGGACTGTAGGAAGGAGAATTCTGATGGCAAAATTTTCTGTGTGTTGAGTGTAAAACATAGTTTAAGCAAAGATAGAAACATACAGTCATTGTGTAAGAGGAGATGAAGATGGTGTAAAAAAAAAAAAAAAAAAAAAAAAAAAAAAAAAAAAAAAAAAAAAAAAAAAAAAAAAAAAAAAAAAAAAAACAACAACCAAAACAAACAAACAAAAACACCTGGAAGTGGTAGAAGGACAATGGTGGTGCCAGTAGATAAAATATGGGCTAGAATTTGGGAGAGACATTTTAGGGGCTGGTCTAGCAAAGCAGGGTGTATGGCATGTATTGATAGGCAGGGCATAATTCGCACTGGCAGCCTTAATTCTCTAGTTTTTCTTAACCTGTGGATGATAAGGATAAAAGACTTCATATTCTTCAAAGAACTTTTTGTTAAGTGTAGTACTCAGAAAATTTGTTTATATGATAAATGTTCTACACCTCTAAGCTTTTTTCAGTTGTTTGAAAACCAGTTTTAACTAATATGCAAGTGAGTCTTAGTGCTGACTGTAATACAGTCATGCCCATGTTGCACTTCATAATGAAAAGATCAGCTTTGAAAAATACCGGAGTGGAAATGCTCAGTTGTGCTTTGTATGATCAGCGTAAGTGTTCTGTCTATGTTGTGTTCTTTATACAGAGTATTAAAAAACTGAAACTATTGTTATCACTACTTTGGATGCTATTTTACAACCGGATATGTTAAAAGATTTTTTTTTCAACTTATTTTGTTTAAGACAGTCAGATTAGTGAAAGTGCTTAAGCATCTGTGTTAAAGGACTAAGAGGTCCAGTCTTAAACTTTGCAGTGTCTCTTCCCCAGTTTTTTAGCTGGAGTCATGTGTGTCAACAGACCTTCCAGAAAAAACTGACTGTTGAACTAAACCAATGGAAGTAGCTGTAGCTCTCTTATGGGGAAAAAATGTCTACTACTGTCTCCTGCCAACTAGGAACAGGTTTCTGACTGCACCTTAAATAGTATATCCTGATTTCTTTTTAAATTCTTTAACAAATTGAAGGCCTATAAATATGCTTCAGGCTTGTCTTGCCCATTCCATCTGCGTAAGCTTGTTTGCTCTTCACCATAAAAATGGCTCCCACTATTGCTATGGAACTTCCTTAAAGAGCCAGGATGCACATGTGCACTTCATCAAAAACAGAAGCAATGAAAGCAAAATAGAAGTTTTAAGGCTTCAATATTCAACAGACTGCATGTTTGTATTTTTTACTCACCTTTTTTGTTTCAAAGGTAAAGTGTTTCATACATGTACATGAAAGATTAAGACTGATTTACAGGGGGAATATTGTTGATGTGTTTACTATTCTAGGACCCATATACTAATTTTCCTTTAAAGATGTTAAGTTACCTGATAAACAGTTAACTATTGATTGCTTTACGGTTTGTTGTGTTATGGTTTGGTGGGTGGTTTCTCTTTCCCAGTTCAGTTTAGCACTTGGTCTCCTCTGGCTTTCCTCTAATTGCCCGGAGGGGTGGTAGAATCATCCTTGGGGAGAGTCAAAACACACCCTAAGAAATAGGATTAATTTTGAAGTTGGATAAACTTTGAAGTTGGTGCTGCTTTTAGTGGGTGGAAGGTGGGGTGTTAGAGATGTTAAAAAAAAAAAGTTGTCTTGACCCCTTTCAAAGGGTTCTTCTGATCTAAATTAGGATTCTAATTCAGCTTTCTGAAGGATTAAAAAAAAAAATAGAAAAGATGTGAAGAAATGCAAGATCTATTTAGGGAGAAGTAGCCTAAAAATATCTATCCTGTATAATAAGTTTCCAGAACAAGATATTTAAAACTCTGACTCCTAGTCTTCTCAAGCCTTAAACTGAGACCAAGCATTGAGAGTTAAGAACACTAGTTTGAGAGTGTTTGGGGTTGGTTGGTGTCGTAGTTCAGCCCCGATCGGACCAGCATTGGTTAGCATTTCCTATGTACAGCCACAAGTAATTTCTGCGTAACTTTTATTGTTGTGTAGTATAACATCTCTGGCTTTTTGCAAGTATCTTAACAAATGTGTTTTTAAGGAATGATTTAAAAATGTTTAATTTCATGGCTGGTGTTGTACTGTGTACAGTTTATCTAAGGGAAAGATAGATATGAAGTCTGAACAGGATGTCAGTGTGTGATTTGTCTAATGTGTCTGGTGAGGGGGCTACAGGTTACCTCATGTGTGTCTCAGACCTGGCTGACAAATCTGGGGAATGGTAGTGTTGAGACACCTGATTCGGTAAACTAGTGTGTGACTCTGACTCTTCTGGGTTTTTTTCTGTGTTGTTTCTAGTGAATTCTTGCAATACTTGGAACACTAATGTGAAACAGGCGTGTTTATCATGTTTGACATTATTTTTGTTTACTAGACTTGCATTGGGGCATGGTGCTTTAGTTTCTGACATATCAAGTGTTTCATTAAAAAACTCTTTATTTTGAAGTTTGTTTTTTGCTTGTTGGACTTCTAAGTGACATAGTTCAAGCTTATATTAATTATACAGTGGACCACTAAGTATACAAATTCACTTTCAAGTCTTCAACTTTCAGTATTAAATAATAAAGATTATTAAACAAACAAAGTATTTTGCGAATAATAAAATATTTGGGAGAATTTTGGTTTTGCAGCTGAAATAAGGTGAAGAGCTTAAATACAAATAAACCCAGAGTAAGTGTTAAACAAATTCCTTTTTCCTATTCATTCTGTCAAAGGCATATAACACCAGAGAAATTCTATGTGGAAGCTTGTGATGATGGAACGGATGATGTGCTTACTATTGATAGAGTCTCCACAGAAGTCACTCTTACAGGTATGCTCATGCTTATTTCTTAATATAGGCATCTTCTGTCTATTATTTTGCTCTAGGCACTCCCAGAAGATCTTCAGCACCTTAAATTGATACAGGGAGAATTGTTTTATCTTTAGTTCCTGTTTTAAAATAGTGCTTTTTCTGTCCTGCAAAGAACTTTGTTTTATATCTCTTCTTGCTGTGGGATTGATGCTGTGAGGGGTAACCAAGGTGATGGTGTTTGCCTGGTTTTGGTAAGACTGTGCATCGCAACAGTAAAAACTGACTCATCCAAGCTAGCTGGGATTGGTGCTAGAAGTCCAAGATGAAATATGAGAAGGGTTGAACACTGAGCTTCTGCAGCTTTTGCCACATTGTTTCTGAGCTGTCTTTTATTTAATACTGAAACCTGAATTTTCATAAAGCCTCCAGAAACAAGAACAGTAAAATACCCTCATTGTAAACTTGGTTCTGTTGCAAATCTGGATTAAGATGTCAATGCAAGTAGCCTTAAGCATGCTGAGGTCCTCAAAACTTTAGTTTAATTTTTTTTAAGAATGTGAAACTAATGCATAGAAGCAATCAAACATGCATTAAATAACAACGTGAAATGAAGGCAATAGGTGACTTCCCTCTTGATACTTCAGGAGTTTGCACCTCAGTATTACCAATGTCTAAACAGACAGCAATGCTACAGTAGTGTTAATGCAAAAACAGTTTTTCTTTTATTAGGCCTCTGGCCTACTTCATGTAAGAGCAGTGTGCTCATCCCACTGACACTTTTGGTGTTGTGTAGTATTTCAATTTCTCCTTCAAAACTGAAGATAGCTGTCCCAAGTCTTTTATTAATCTACATCTGTTCTCATTACTGGTGTTTTATCTGATGAACCTGCAAGCTGTTTAAAGCAAAGTAAAAGTAAAGTGCTATCTTTCTCTTTCTCAAAGCTCTGGGAAAATGCTTAACTCAGGTGTGGGGGTGTGGGTTTTTTTTTTAAAAAAAAAATCTAATATCCCTTTTATTATTCTAGAAGTTTGGATAGATGAAAGTTTAACATGCTAAGACTTCTAGTTGATATTTGGATACTTTTTGGATCTCTTGGTGTGTTGTTTGGAATAGTGTATTCCTTGCCACATCTATGCTGTTGGTAGCTTTGCAGAGATAGACCAAAAAGTAAACTAGGTCTTCTGAAATGGAAATAGACTCAGGCTCCGAAGAAGCAGTCGGAAGTGGGAGGCACAAGCATTTAAGGTTTGTTTGTCCTTGATGTCTTGATGGCTTCAAAACAAAAAGCTTCTGGAAGCTGGCAGGACAATACATTTTTGAGATCTCAACTTGCTTATACTGTCATGTGAATAAGCTTGAATTTATTCAATTGAATGACTGTTTTGATTAAACATGAGAAATCAGGTTAGAGTGCTTCCTCATCCTTCCCCCTCACCTCCCAATAAGCTCTGAAATTCTCCTATGTTCTCTGACAAACCCAGTTTAATTGTTTTCTCATAGTTGTGAAAGAAGTAGTCTGAAATTCTGATGTTTTTTCTTCTGCTTTTCAGTTAAGAAAGATGTTCCCCCTTCAGCTGTTACCAGGCCTATATATGGTATTTTGGGAACAATCCGATTGGTGGCAGGTAAGGAGAACAGAACTGTGCTCTTTAAAAATACTTAGGCAAAACATATTGCTAAAGAAGCCTTAAAGACAAAAATAGTATTTGCAAGTACCTGAAGTTACACTTTTATCAGTATGATAGGCTTTTCTTGTGATTGCCAGTTTACCATGGATGTTCATGTACCTCTTAAACCCGTAGCTGCTCTGAAGATGGGGTTAACTGCCAGCTTGTTGAGTTTAAGGAATGTATTTCAAATGCATTTAGAGAAGTTAATCTGCTTACTCTTAACTGTTTTAACCTTAGCTGCAGGATTTGATGCACCAGACAAATATTGGGTTTTGAAGTTTGACTTTAAATCAATAACCTTGTTTCAGAAATAACCAAGAGTGACAGGGTGATAAACTAGTAGATACAGCTGTTCAAGTAATGATTGTAGAAATACAAAGAAAATTCAACATTAAAAGAAAGAGGAGAGATGAACAATTCTATATTTTAGGGAGTTGTAGAGTAAGGTAAGAATAAGCTGTCTGCTTTTTCTAAGTATCTTGGTCGTATTCAGATCTAAACAATCACTGCCACAAATAAACCTGATACACAATTTAGACTTCCAGGAAAGTAAGTGTTGATATTCAAAAGATATCTTGTGGGTAGACTCTAATAGAGTTTGAGAATAATGTAGTCTGAAAAATTCTGTAGTAGGAAGTATGCATACTGAATAAGTCTCCTTATGTAGAAGGGATTTAAGTTCACTCATTGCAGTATTCTCAACTGAAGCAAAGTATTGTGTTAAATGCAGTAACTTCTGACAGGATCTTAAACTACTGAACTTTATATGCTCCTACTCTGAAGAATGGTGGATCTTGCAGAGTACAAGCAATGTGATACACCCGTGTCTTAGGTACTTGACAAGCCCTGACTGTTTTAAAACTGAACTGCCCCAAAGGGGAATTTTCACAACTTAGAGGCTTGGCAGTGACTTTCATTCATCTGACTGAATTTTATATAAAGTATGGAAGTATGTAATTTCTTTTAATAGCCCATTTTTCTTTTCTTTCCTTGCCCTAAAGCTTTGCACTGATTGTTAGTATACAGCTGTCAAATGAAGATGGTATCAGTGACAGTAAATGTTTTAGCTACATGTTGTTAAGCAGTTCACCATTATTTGTTAACTGTAAAACTGGTTCCATATCTAGTGATGCAGCATCTTTAAGCATGAATATTCTTCTCTTATTACAGTATTGGAGGGGAAAAAAGTTGAAGTAATATCTGAAGTTCTTGAGATCTTGAACAGAATGTTGCGTACCCAAATAGGAAAAGACAGCCTTGAAAATTCATGTCTGATTAAATGTATCTATTTGTGTGGCACAGCTGTGGACATAATGTAGTTTTTAATGTGTGCTTCTGACATACTAACCAAAAACAGAACTTCAGATACAAACACGTTAGAGCGTTAAGTGCTTGACTGTTCCCTCCAAATAAATGGTACAACACTAGAGCTTGTCTATGTGTTCTTTGACTGACTATATAGACTAGATACCTGATATAATAATTGGCCTACTGATAAAACTTTGTGTATATCTAAGTATAGTAGTAGATAAATATAGCAATTAAACTTACTGCACACAGTGTGAACTGCTTCTGCTTTGACATTTGTATTTCTTTGCATGCTTTAGTACAAAAATGAACTGGTTTGTGGTTTTGTACTTCTGTGTGGACTGCTCATTGTTTTGCTCTATTGAAGTTAAGTAAGCATTTAATGGTTGTAAGATGTACATGATGAGACATTTTCATCCATCAATGTCCAATTTAATAAAGTAATCTCTTTCTGCAAATCAAGATGGCACTGAAATACAATAGGTTTAGAAATGAGTCTGTTGTGTTTACCAACAAGTGCAAATTGCTTTGAGTGAAGTCATGTGTCTTTTTTTGCTTTGTTACTTATGCAACTAAGAACAGACTTCCTGTCTGAAATTATTAAAATAAAAACCCCTCCTTTCTTTGCTACATTTTGAACCTATCAGGACAAATATTTTGTCAGGATAAGATGAACAGGCTTTTTGGATTCTGAAGCATGCTTCCTTTTGTGTATTTCCCACTTGCTTTGTGCTGTGCAAACCATGCTCAAGACCACTGACCTTTTTCTGCATTTGCAAGCCTACAGACTTTCAGACTGTCTTCTCTGGTCTGATCTAAGAGTAGCTGACAATTTTTAAAAATCTTGTCCGTGTTTGTTGATTCCTTAAACTTAACAAATAGCTCAAGATCTGTGAGCATAGAGAATTGGATAGCTTAGCAAGCATGTTTGTTTCGCTTCCAGCCTCTTGCTGTTAAGAATGTGAAGTCCTAGCTGTAACTTGAAGAAACCTCATTCTTTCCTGTTGGTTTCAGTTTTCTGGTATAGTTATAAGATGCTTTTCCTAACATGTGCATCTGTTGGTTTTTTTTTTTTTAAACTTTGCCCTTTCTGATTTATAGGGATGTATCTCATTGTAATAACAAAAAAGAAGAAAGTAGGGGAGATTTTCAGTCATGCAATCTGGAAAGCAACAGACTTTGACATCCTCTCTTACAAAAAGACCATGTTGCACTTAACTGATATTCAGGTAAGTGGATTTGGTTAGGGGAGTTGGGGGCAATGTCATCTTATTTTGATATCCATTACCAAAAGACCTAATTTGATGAAACTATGGAAATTATTTTTAAGATGCTCTATGAATGATACTTTTCTCCAATTTGTTCAGGCTATTATAATATATATGAAGCTTTCTCACAGCTGTACTTTTCTCATAGCCACTACAGTAAGCTGTCTTGCTTAATTTGTGGAATTGTTCAATTAGATAATTACCCAGCATGGAAGAATTGCTTTTTCTCCCCCCCCCCCCCCCCCCTTTTTTTTGAGAAGGAGGGAAAGGATTAAGATTGTTTAAAACAGATATGTTGTGGATTGATAAAGAGTAGATAAGGATGTCTAACCAATGGTGCTGAAAGGGAATCTGCTGCTCTTTCAGGAAAGCAATGACATTAATCAAAACTTGAACCAGAACACAGGTTAGTTATTGGGGTAATCTTGGCAGTAAGTTATACTTTGTTTTGCATTGTCACCTTGTCTCATCTTTTTGACTGAATGGTTTTCAGGGAAACTAATGGTTTCCTTCTAGCTTGGAAGTTGCTAATATTAGTTTAATATCAGTCGCTCTTTACCTCACAGGAGTACTGTTCTCTGCTCTCCACTGTTCTTGCAGAGTTTGGTTGCAGTGTGCTAGCTGTAAGTTATCAATGAACTGGTATCAAAATTGCAGTCTCATGGTTTCCTCCTTGTATGGTAATCTCTGGATGATGTCACGTGTTGCTAGAGCATTAGCAAAGTTGATATCATCAACTTCAAAAAGTAATGGTAACTTAAGGATAAGACATTTTGATGGTAGTAAATGAGAGCTCTTCTGTCTCTTTTTTTTTTTTCCTCCCTCTCAACAGTTGCAGGACAACAAAGTGTTTTTATCAATGCTTAGTCATGTCTTGAGTGTGGATGGATTTTACTTTTCAACAACGTATGACCTAACACACACTCTGCAACGATTGGCCAACACAAGCCCAGAGTTCCAGGAAATGAGCCTCCTAGAGAGGGTAAGGATTTCATTTTGCTTAGTGCCTGTCTCAGACACTGCCAATCAGTTGTATGTGGCTTAAGTTTAGTTTAGGCAGCTGGTGTTTAAATAATGTCAAAATAATCAATCACAAACGAAAGGAAACTTATGTCAAGCATAGGATGATGTTGCTGAAATCAGTGGTCTCATTACACTTGATAAAACCTTTTTTCCTCAATGAATTAATATGCTAAATGGTAGCAGATACTGTTAAAGCACTTATGACCCTCTCTTAAACTAAAAACAGCTTCACTGTTTTAATCATTAATTTAAACTAGTGACAGATTTACATGTTGCTTAGATGCAAATCCTTATAATAGAGCTGGCAAAAAATAGCCCTATATTGCTAAACTGTGTATACTAGCTCTGTGATCTTGTCAATCAAATTGTACTGAGGCAATTCTCTGGAATAAGAAGCTGACAGTGAGAGGAAGCTGACAGTGAGTGCTAAACTGTGTATACTAGCTCTGTGATCTTGTCAATCAAATTGTACTGAGGCAATTCTCTGGAATAAGAAGCTGACAGTGAGAGGAAGAAAAAGCAGTGAAGCAAGTTTGCAACGTACATGGAGTCAAGTTAGAGTTTAAGTTTGCTTCATAGGGTGCTTAGAATAACAGGGTAAAATGCTCGTCTGTAATGCTTCAGCACACAAGTTTGTTCAGCACTGTGGTGTTTTATTGAAATTGTTAGGGATTGTGGCTGAGCATAGTAGTCCACGCTTCCTGAAGTCTCATGGATTGTTAGCAACATGAATGTCTAGAAATCTGTTCAGATGTGATGTCAGACTTCTAGATCAGGCAGTTAGAAGTACTTCCTGAAGTCTACTTTCAATGGATTTTAAAAATTCAAAATAAAGTTTGCCTCTGACTTCAATGTGGAATACTTCTAATTGCAACAACAAGCAACTTAGCGGAAAAAGGAGAGCAAGAAAGTAATTCTTCTGACTTAGAATTGAGGTGGGGAGAACCCCAGAGTGGAATAAATGGCACTTGACTTTGAATTCTCTTCCAGCATGACGTGGAACATAACTGGGTTTTATGGCTGTTGGCCCCAGGACGTTGTATTCTAAACTATGCCTATTGCTTATGTTTGAAGTATTAATTTAATGAGCTACTTTTGTCTTAAAGACAACACAATCACACAGCCAAATGCAATTTGAGCTTAAAATTCTCTTGTGGTTCCAGAATCTTTAGTCTGGTAACTTTACTGAAGTGTGAACAAGGTCTAAACTGCCTAGGCACTGAAATACTGAAACCTTGGAAGTCAATAGCACTCTTTTTTCCTTTGCCAAAGAGGTGGCAGTGGAGTCATGAGATATTGTCTCTTAGCTACTGAAACTGCCCAAGCTGGGGAAGAGGACACTTTTTCCAAGATTATTTAAAAAAAAAAAAGGAAAAAAAAACTTTGACTATTTTGTGTTATCAAAGGCTAGTCTGGCAGTACTCTTGCCAGGGAAAGCAGTTGCTGATGTGAAAGGATTGATTTGCCTTAAAGTTGTGGCACTTCAGAAGGTTGTTTGAAAGGCAGAGTACAGTAAAAAGGTGTCAGGTTCAAGTAAATTCAGATGTTGGATAGTTAAAACAATTTTCATGCAATTTCACACTTGTGGTTGCAGTGTAACAGTTTAACAAAAGGATGGTGGCAATTTTGGACATCTCCAGTTCACCTCTGTGGGAGAAGCCTGGCCTGTGTTTGGTGTGTGTGGGTTGGATATTTGTTTGTTGTTTGGGTTCTTATTAAACATAGTGGTAGAAGGAAATAGCCCCAACAGGGACACCAAAGCACCATGTCATATTCTTTTACTAGTTCACGATATTACAAATAGGATTTGATCAGCTTCTGACACATAATTTTATTTGCTGTTTTCTATTGGACAAAGGACTGTTCCAACACTGAGCTTAAACTAACCCTCATCCTCAGTGATGTATTGTCTGCCTTTCTCAAAGTTGAGACTTATGCCACTTCCCTGGAGCCTGCACTGTGTTCTACTGCAAATGTCACTTTTGTGACTAATCTGGTAGCTTTCTGGAATGTGCTTAGCAACCTACTCAAGACACTTGAGGTGAATTAGGAATAGGAAATACACAAAGTTGATGAAGAATAAAAGTACTTTTGTCCTCTAAGCAACAAGTATTGTTTAACATTTGATTCTCAGAATTATTGATTATTGCATACAGGACTCCTTTCATTTTTACCTTCTGCCCATTTTAGGAGTGTTACCTTGCTGCTGTTACTAACATTTTGGGTAATCTCTTCAAGCTCTGCTTACTTAGGACAAAGACCAGAATGTTCTTCCAATACTGCAGCTTGATTTTTTTTTTTTTTAATGGTTCAGCATACATGAAGTGTCAGGCATCACCTTTAAAGATTGGAGAGAACTGTTCTTCTTTTAACTGTTTTTATTTGATTTAGACTTCTAGCTGAGGTTATGAATGAGGTACTGATGAAAGAAGGACGTTCCATCTCCATGTACCTCTGTTCATGTAAACCTGTGTAATGCATGGATGCTATGATATTCCCTTTATGTCGAATTAAACAGAACTGACAGTCTCTAAAAGCATACTGACTTTTTTCTTGGTGCAGGCAGATCCACGGTTTGTATGGAATGGACATCTTCTTAGAGAATTTGCTGCTCAACCAGAGGTATACGCTTTATAATGATTCTATTAATAGAGGATGAATATACTTGTAGTGTAAGTGTTCAGCTAATCACTTTTTTCCTAAGACTGGCTAGGGTCTTTCTCCATGAGTGTAGTTTAAACTCCGTTTGTCTAGTAAATAAGTAAAAAAGCTCATAACTAAGAGCAAGACTGGTAACTGACAGATTAGATTCTTTAACTTTATTTCAGATGAAGAGTAGTAGAATGTAACCTTTGAATTCACTTAGTCCAGCAAATAAAAGTGCATGATCATGAGCCACAACCGTAGTACCTCAATGGCTGGACTGATCTAAGCTCCTTCCTGCTAGAGACTTCAGATGTGTGTTAACCTTCTTGAATTGTCTGCACTACAGCAACCTTTCCTCTGTATCAGTACTTCTCATTTATTGAAGTGAATGACGCAGTGCTTCTATTTCTGTCTCTGTAACCTGTGGAGATACGCTCTTATGTTAGACAGCACTGTTCCAAAAGGCTAGATTGTGCAGTGCTTCTGGAATTTGAAGATACAAATTGGCAAAGGGCTGTTGTGCATGTTCCGGAGGCATATGACTGAGTATATGGTTTGGATAGTGCTAAGCAAACAAAGCTTGGGAAATGAGAGAGAAGCTGTGGTGGGAACAGTGAAGACAGCCAAGTGTGGCTGGCTGGTGAAAACAGACACAGGAGGCAAAACACAGAAGTTGAAGAGGGAGATAACAGATACATGAGGGGAAGCGTGACCTGATATTGACTACAGGTGGCTTGCTGTAGTAACAGTTTTAAATAATAAGCATGATACTTGTGACTTCAAGTATTGGAAAACTATAACTTATTTTTTTTAAGACCAAGTTATTCAGGAATGGCAGGATGGGGAAAAACAAGTGTTTCAAGTATTAATAACATAGAAGTATTCCTTACTCACACTCTGTTTACTATCTCTGCTTACATCCCACTGTGGAGGTATAGGAAATACCATATCAAAAGGTTTTCAGTGTGTACTGCTTCATTTCTGGCATGTCTGTAGAAGCATAAATGCCATGTATAGGATGACAAAGCACCTTAGTTTATTGTCATGGTCACTTAATTAGATTAGACTTTCACTTTTTCCCTGCTGCTAATGAGGGTTACATATGTTGCTGTTCTTGTTGAACTTTTTTTCTCAGAAAGAATTACTGCCCCCTAAAAAAAATTAAAGTATATAAAATTATCAAAACCTCCTAGACAAAGCATTATCATTCACTTATCTCTTTTGGCTGATAGTGTTTAATATTTTTAACATGTATTTTGTGTCTGTGTTTCAGATCCATAGGTTTGCTACGCCTGTGATGCACGGATGTATCCTTTTATGTTGTAGAGCTCAATGCTGGATATGGTAGTCTAACAGCAAAATGGCTGCTTATGTGGCTGCTCTGCTGGCTATGTTGGCAACCATGACCTAGAACACAGCATCAAAATTAAGTTGTAGTTTGTTCAGATGTGAGCATTACATATCGTTCAATAGCCTATTCATATGTTAACTAATTTGAATATTCTGCTTTTAAAGCTTAGTGTATTTAATTTTACAGGCATATTTGTGTAACTGTCTTCCAATGGGATTAAAGGTTAAGATGAATATGGCAAATGATCTCACACCAGCCTTAGTACTTTTTATCTTGCTATAAAGATACCTTCATTTAGCATTTACTTTGGATTTAAAATAAGGGAGAAAAGTTTTGACTTGAAGAAGTGCCTATGGATGTTTCTCATGAATAAAAGGATAAGGAGTTCTACTGAAGGCTTCTAGAGTGCTTCTCCTAGCCAGCTGCTTTGCCTGCACTGGTGCTTTTAGCAAAGCAGTCATGAGCTTATTCTTCAGAAGGGATTTGTGCTGCGAGTAAGCCTAATGGTTTCTGGACACAGTGCTCCTCACGCAGTCCCAAGCGCTCCTGCACTGGCAGCATGAAAAGGACTGACAAGACTCGACAGAGGAACTCATGCTGCATTCTCCTTAGTTCCTCCATTACAAAGGCCCCTCAGGTGTGTGCAGGGAACAGCTTCCAGACTGGATCAGCTGTTCTGGTAGAACTGTTAGCAGCTGGCAGATGTCCAGTCTGTCTTTCCTGTGACTTCATTTAATGGAAAATGTTGTGGGAGTAGGTGGAGAGGGAAGGAAAGACAGCAAAAGGGAACTGTTAGAATAACCCAGTCCTTATCCTGCAGGTCTGGGGTGGAAGAGTCTGGGTGGATTGCAATTAACAATTAACAGACTGCAATTAAAACATTCTTCTGTCCTATTTTCACTATATAAATAATTAGCATAAGTAAGGTATGTTTTGCTGTAATTATAATACCAATCAAATACCTTAGAGAACTGAAAGAAATTTGGTTTTTAGTGATGAAGAAGTTAGGAAGACCCATAAGCAGAACTGTTTCAGTACCACTAGCAGTTATTTCAGTAAAATCAAAGATTCTTCCCTGGCCCTTCCTGATATAAACTTAAATATATTTTGTTCAATGATCTGGACTGGAATTCTAGTCTTGCCATGGTGAGAAATAATGGACTTGACTAACTGACACTTTAATCATCTGAAGCTTAAATTACACTTAATATTTCCCTTGCTGCTCTAAAAAAAAAACTGTTCTAAAGAACAATAAATTATGTATTTGCCTTTTTTATATCAGTGTAAAGTATCCAATAGCAAGTTGCAGTTTAAGTTAGGACAGAGATTGCAGACAGAAAATGGGCTTAATATTGCTAAGCAGCTAAGTTTAGAGGTAACCTTTCTTTGCAGGAACCTGTTGGCTGTACAAGCGTGGCATTAAAGGATGTAGAACCTGGCAGTAATTTTCCAGGAAAATGGAGAAATAGTTTGTTTTTTTTTTTTTTTACAGTCTAACTTATTAATTGTCAGAACATTCTGGATTATGTAGGGCCAATTTGTGTTATATGTTTTAATTTTTAACAAATAGTATTAGCACAAATGCACACATAAATCAAGATGTTCTATGTATGCAGTGTGCTCTTTAACATAGCTTAGGTGCTCATGTGTGGCACAACTGCTTTATGTCCCATTTGAATCATGAATGTGGGATTACTGTAAAATTTTCTATTTTAAAAAAGAAAATGCATCTTGTTTACTTTACCAACCTTAAGATAAAGGATCTAGATTCCTCAAAGAACAGAAGTTTGCAGTATGCTAACACTGCAGCTTGCAAAAATTGAGCATTTTGATCTTTTGCTTGCTTTAAAGTTGTAGATTTCAGTTTTTAGGGGCAAAGGATGAAAGCCTGTGAATCTACCTGGAGAAGTTATTAACGATGAATGCTTGCTCACTATTCAACTTTACAGTTTACTGTAGTCCAAATAAAGGCAGTTAAGCAACACAGAACAAGAGTCTAAAACTAAACCTATTTGTCAGTGGCTGTTTGTTGATTAGATCCAAATGATGATGTACCTCCCACTCTGGGTATCTAGGTTGAGCAGGAAAGTGTTCTTATGTAAGAAGTTCCCACTGGAGCCTTGGTACATGTTCATTCTCTTTCTTGGCATGGATTTGAAAGCCGCTCTATGTTACTGCTAATTTTGACATCTGTAAATGTGAGGTATGTTGTACTTCCAGGTGCATGGTGTAACAGCCCAAGATATTAATTATTTTAAAAGCATAGAAAACCTTTTGGAGTAGTATTTTTTTATTAAAAGCCATGGGGACAAGAAACTGTTAAGGTAGCTTTAATAAAATTATGGATGAGATGGATGTAGCATTGAATAGAACTTTAGAGGTCAGTCCATTTAATAATATGCATAAGACCATAAGACCAGACTAATTTTTTTAGAATCCAATTTTCTCAAAATGATAGAAGTTTTAATGTTTATGTCACTGACAAACACTATAGCCTGTCCTTTTGTGATGCGTATACTGATCCTAATACCAAATTACTCCCTCTAAGTTTAATGTTCAACTGTTACTTGTGTGAGAAATATTTACAAGTTTCTTTGAATGTGGTTACTTGGTTCCTTGATATTTTCTACATCTTGATATCTAAAAATATCCTAATGAAATCTTGGGAGGTTTCCTTAGCGTTAGTCATTAGTTATCACTATGCACTCTTGTTCTATTAACGGCAAGTGTTTTGACTGGCTGCTTGTGTCCAGAAGAAGCTGTTTCAGGGCTGGTGTACGCTACTATGTAAGAGGTAAAATAGCATATTGATTTATTTTTAAATAATATGGATTCGATCTATACATGTGACTTAAGAATAATTGCTGTATAATGACTTGAACAACAAAAAAAAATGCTTATAATAGTTTGTCTTGAGATATCTTGCTCCAAATAAAATATTAGGAACCTGTATGTGAACTGAAGCATCTGCTGGTACTAATTAAAACTGACTCCTCTTTATTCCTCCTAGAGATAACTGCAGAAGTTTTGTAGGGGTTGTTAACACTTTACTGTTTCTATTGGAGTTAAATGCCAGTGTCTAATAGCCTTTTGGCCTTGCAGTAAATTCAACTAAGAGCACTGTTGGTGCTGGCAGGGGAGCCCTGAATAGTGATGTTCTGTAATTGCTTCAAGTCAAAAAGTGAACAAGGAAATAGATTTTTAAATTACTTTTTCTGTTTGTGGGCCAACATAGATACAAGAAACTGATCATTTTCTGCAGTACCATTGCTATAGAATTGTGAATATTTCAGTGTCAAAGCACTTTTATTTTGTATTGAACTACTCAGTTTCTAGGACTATAAATATCAAAATGTGTTAAGCACAACTATGCTGCTTCAAGTTAAATTTAGTACAGATCATGTTAAACTTTTGCAAAAAGTGTATTTAATTTACCATCTCCAGGCAGATCTGTGGTATTTGCGTGCTTTCTGTGAGCACTTAGAAGGGAAGGGTTAGGCAGCCTTTTGCTGGTGTACTGTTAGTGTTCTGCAGCCAGTCTGAGCTAGTTAATGAGGTCTCTCTCCTACACAGGTATTGATTCAGAAGGACATGCTGCTAACTTTGTTGAAACAGAACAAATTGTGCATTACAAGGGGAGCAAAGCATCGTTTGTTCAGGTAAAAGTATGAGGAACTGCTTACTTGGCTTAAGGTATACAGATAGATAGCTCTGTCTGTTTCTAAATACAGATGATATATAAAATGTGCATGCATAAAAATAAACCAGTCTGCTTTATTTTTAAATGGCAAGTGCGTTTAAGTTTTGTGTTTAAAACTGTTTCTGTTCTTTTGCAGACCCGTGGGTCAATTCCTTTTTTCTGGTCTCAAAGACCAAACCTCAAGTATAAACCAAAGCCGCAGATCAGCAAGTCAGTAAATCATGTATGTGAGTGTTGTGTCTTGGGGTTTTAATGTATTTCTGGGCTCGTGATTATGTGATAGGGTACCAGACTAATCAGTAGAATAAAAATTAGCAATACTGGATTGAGCTTTATGTTTAAAAAGTAATATCAAGAAGCCTTGTACTCCTTAAGATGAGTTCAGGGCCTGAAAAAAATCCAGACATCAATGGGGATAGTTTCTTTTTGGTTCTTGCTTGCAACAGTTTTAGCAGCTGCACAATACTTGTTATCTGTAGCTTGTTTAATAAGGAGAGCTGAATAGACTGGGAGGATGAAAGTAGAAATGTATTAGCACAATAGAGAGCATCAAACACTTTTCTTAGTTATAAAACTACTTATGCAGTATCATCAAAAAGATGATTATGGAGATTTCTTGTAAATCAGATCTTAATACATCTGTCAACAGATTTCTTTGATTTCTTTTCTATTCTAGATGGATGGCTTCCAAAGACATTTTGACTCTCAAATAATTAGCTATGGAAAGCAAATGATTGTCAACTTGGTATGCTTTCACTTGTTCTTCCTGAAAAAGCTATTCTTCTAAGCAGGCTTTTGAGTAATACTTTTCTTCTTTCTCCCAGGTTAACCAAAAAGGTTCAGAGAAGCCTCTTGAGCAAACATTTGCAAAAATGGTAAACAGTATGGCAAATGGAATGGTCAGGTACATGTAAAGTGAAATTACATATTCTGTGTTAAAAGTTGAGCATTACCTCTGAGACCCACAGAGTGATCAGTTCTTTAGGGGCCTTTAACAACTGTCCAGTTTGTTTGAGTTTTGTTTTTATGAAGTAGCTTGCATTATGACCAATGCCCCTACCTCAGAGCTCACATTCTAAGCAGAAGTGGGACTGTGAAGCCAATATGGGACGAAGAGAGGAGACAGAATAAAGAAAGAAGCTCAGAGGCCTTGGTAATGCCAGTATTGGAGTAATAGTATGCTATGAGAACTGTGGAGATGATCTGCATTTTAGGAAAAAGAAATCACGCTCTGTAGAAATAGCTTCTGGCAAAAGGGCTTGGTTACATTGCAAACTTAGTAAGGGAGCGCAGAGTGAGCAAAACAGTATTGAGATAAAGGAAGATGTGGTAAGGGGAACATGTAATTGAAATCTCTGGACCTCAGTGTAACAATCAGCCAAGAGAGTGGAGAATGCGCTTTAATCACAAAAAAACTCCATCTCTTTGTGGTACTCTTGAATGCAGTACACAATTTTACAACCTGCCTGTGCTTGCTTTCACTAACTTCTAGAGGGCAGGCTAGCATACAGCTCCCACAGATACTTACCTCCATCTTTTCTTTGAAATTTCTTGATAGTATTATTGTCACTTATATGGCAGAGGACAAAATCCTATCCGTAGGCAAAAAGGCATCCGGTTTTAATAAGGATTTACTTTTATCTAAGCATAACTAAGGAACTGCAGAGTATGATCAAGATGCCCTTAGAAATTCTGACATACTTTGAATTTTTTCCAAGCTTATTTCTGCTGATGTGATACTCTGCTGCTGCTTTCACCAGAGTAGCTATAGAAGTCTGTCTCACTTCTGTGTGCTTCTTTTACAACCCTCGGGTGTGTCTGTGCACGTTACTGGTGTGTGGGTGTGGATTTTTCTTTTGTTTTTATTAAAAAAGACCACTTCTAAGGTGAGCTCTTTCCTTACTCACACCTAGGCTGGTATTGATACCTTAGCTGTACAAAGCTTGTGGAATTCTGTCAGGGTGTGTTTTAGAGATGCCGCTTGTTCTATATGTTAAAAAGTGGTGTTTGTCACCCCATTTTCTTAATGCTGCCAAAATCCTTCTTCTTTTTTAATAGCTTTTGATGGTGCTTACCTGCCAGACTAAGACTTGAGTCTTCAGTGTATATGTACCATGTTTCTTTGTGCAAATAGTCTTGAATACTTGGCAAATAATAACTTTTGGATTATGACTATTCGAGGGGTGGAATGTAATGCCTTGTAATCACAGCAAACATACACATAAATGTTGAATCAAACATCACTCATCTAGAGCACTACTTACCAGAAATGAACTGGCTGTTAAAATGCTGTTCCAAGTCAGCAGCTGTTTAATTTTCTTATAACAGAGGAGGCTAGCTGTTAAAACAGAACCTTTCTCAGGTTTCTGGAGCTGTCAAGGGAATTTTGTTGCATGCCAGTGAAGAAGTGAAAGAGACACAGGTGTTGAAATGCAACAAAGTGAACTAAAGTTCCCAATGCAGTTGCTTGGAATAGAGGAGGGCAAAAGAATCCTGGTGGAAAAGGAGAGATGAAATCAGATGCATATCCCTTCTGTACTTTTTTGGGGAAAAATACTAGCCAGGGTGTAGAATGAGTGACTTGGAACTGAATGTGTGCTTCTCCAGACGAGTGGCATCTTGTAAAGAAGTGTAAATGCTGTCACCATGCACACTAAGGGTGCAGTCTCAAGATTACAGAGCACTGACAAAATTCAGATATTTGCTGGAAGCCATCTCTAAAGAAAAACAAAATACTCTGCAACTACCTGTATTAATAGAGCAGCCCTTCCCTGTGGGGTTTTTGGAGACCTTCACTGCAGTACATATGTAATCTGAAAAGATGCTTCTCTCTGAACAGATACGTAGCATTTGACTTCCATAAAGAGTGCAGTCGGATGAGATGGGATAGACTTCAGATTTTGGTGGATCAACTAGCAGAACAGCAAGATGAGTTTAGGTAAGGCTCTACAGTTCTTGCTTCTGTACTGTTAAAATGAGACCACTTTCTCATAGTTTCTATAGTCTTGAGTTAAGGCACAGTAAATCAGACCTGTAATTTTCTATAAAGAAGATGCATTCACATGCATTAGTGTTTCCATACCTCTGATCTCTTGCTGATACCATGTGCAAGTTAAGAAATTTGGTAGTCGAAGATGCAGAGCTCTTTCTATGTCCCGATAAAATGGTTCTGAGACCTGTAGCAATCCTGTGTTGTGACTCAAGAGCTGCCTTTGTACCTTTGGCTAAAAGGTTAGTCAAAGAAATGAGTGTACATACAACTGAAGCTATTCTAAAAAAAAAAAGTCTCCTTAAGTGATTTTGTCTTATATATGCAAGAGTCCATGTGTTGTTCACAGCAGACTGTTCTGCTACGTAGTGTCAAACACTCAGTGCTCCTTCCACAGGCACCTGCTCTTTCTAAAAGTGTTTTCTCTAACAAGCCTTGTTTGTGGCACCGAACCTTGGCACTGGCGCCAATTGTTAGCCCTTGCTAACATAAGTAACCCACAAGGAAGCACATTCTCATTCTTTAGTCATATATTTAGTCACACAAACTAAATGTCCAAATCAACTTAAATCTTTTAGTCACACAGTTGTGTTTTTTTAAGTACTTCTTTGTCTTTTTTACTTTTAGGCATGTAGATTGTTAGGGAAACAATTTACTTTGTCTGCTTTTATGATTGTTTTCTTCCTGTTCCTAAAATCTTGTGCCTAAAGCACAAAGTAGATCAGCTAAAACATTGTGAAACTGGCAGTGGTATATTGTGTTCTAAAAAATTAGGTGACTAGAACAGGAGTCTTATGAATGAAATGTCTTGCCTGGAATGAAGGCCATGAGAATAGTATAAATTAATCAGATTATA
Organism: Tetrax tetrax; assembly: GCA_009806455.1. Lineage (NCBI taxonomy): Eukaryota > Metazoa > Chordata > Aves > Otidiformes > Otididae > Tetrax > Tetrax tetrax. Next base: position 358,619 of record WHYT01017241.1, read on the forward strand.
GTGGTTATTCTATGCCCACCACCAAAAAAAAAGCCTAAAAACCACCTAAAGAGCTGAAAAATGAAGTGGCTTTGAGCGCTTCAGATAAGGAGAAATAAGCATGTAGGTTGCATAGCAAGGACCCTTTATTCTTGGAGTGAATACTGAATCACAACTTTACTGTCACCTGCCATTGGAGGCTTACGAAAGAACCAGGTTTCCTTGAAATGAGGAAGAAAAAAAGGCCATGTGTTTCTAAAACAAGATACTGAAATGAAGGTTCTTCCTCAAGATTAGGTCCACTCCACTTTGCCTGGTTTTGTTTCATCTAGAGTGACTATTGCTTAAATAGGAACAGAAAAATCTGAGATCTGAGAAAATCTGAATTCTTAGAAAAAATAGTTCTTCAACCCTGAGGAAGGTAAGCAGCTCTGTTTTCTGCAGGTTAAATCCATTGTGGAAGACCTGTCAAGAGAGCTGGCTTGTTGGGTTTTGAGGATTTTTGGTTGTTTGGTTTTTTAGAGCATTTATAGCTGATGCAGCACTTAAATGATCTTATTAACCAGAAATGTCTACTCTTCAACTACACTAATTATACTAATATCAGTTCTAGGCAAAGCTTTGGGGGAGAAGGTGGAAAATGAAGACTTCACGGGTGTTATTGTCTCCTTTAATCATACAACAATTTAAAACTTGGTTTAACAAAACTAGTTCTCCAAGAATTTCAAAAATGGGTTAACACAAGGCTGATCAAAGTAAATGCATCTTGATTTTAGTACCGCAAGACTCTAAGACTTTATAATCTTAAAATGCTTAAAATGAGAGTGGATCATGTGCTAGTCCACATTCAGAGTTCATAATTACATAATGGAGTAACTTAATCTACAGAATACAATCTGTAAATCTTTAGGCAACTGGAAGTTCAATGCTGTGGCAGAAACACAAGTGTAGTTCTGTCCCATTCATGCAACCAACTGGTAACTTGATAACAAAGCTGGTAAAACAAATATGCTGATCAAAACTCTTGCCTGTAATTCAGTATTTTAAATGATCTATTTGTTATCAATTACTAGAAACACCTGGTTTAGTTGATTTAAAAATATTGAGGTAACCAGTTAGTACAAATCTGGTTACTTCTGCTGTTACACTCTGCTAATGGTCTTGATATGTGTGGAGTTAGGACCCTAGAATAACTGCAAAAAAAAAAAAAAATGTAAGTAACTGATGTTGCACCAGAGACTGCTGTTCCCAGTGGCATATAACTCAGTGTTGCTGGTTGGCTGTCTAAATGCCAACAGTGAATACTGCCCTGAGATTACTAAATGTTTATATATGGATGCTGTTTTTCAGTGTGAGAGGGAAAGAATTCAAGGAGGCATCAAAGTTCAAAGACATGGCTAAGAACTCCTCATGTGCTCAAGACAACTGTGTTTTGCTTGCTAGAATATTTACTTGTGAAAACATGTGGTTTATATCGACTTATCTATAAATACTTAGGTGGATTGTATGTGTTAGTTATTTTCTAGTTGATTCCGATGGTAAAATTGTGACTCAGCAGGAAGGAATATTCCGCAGTAACTGCATGGACTGCCTTGATCGGACT
>WHYT01017242.1:0-22198 GCA_009806455.1 Tetrax tetrax
CCTCTCCCCCTCCCCTCCACCCCGCCGGGACTCCCGAGGGGGCAGCGGGGGGGAAGGCTGACTAACTCCATGGCCCGTCTCCAACGGCGGCCCGGCCCGGACCAACCGTCGAGGAGCGGCCGTTGGGCCCGGCCGGCGGCGGGGCCTCCCCGTCATGGCGAAAGGGAAGGAGGGAGGGGTGTTCAAGCCTTCTTTCCCACAGAGCCTTAAAGACAAGGCACTTGCCATGCCCCCAGGTCGGAACTGAGTCGTTACTGGGGAAGAGGAGGCCTGTATTAAATAAACAAACCCGCCTGGGCGCTGGGAGCAGGCCCGTCTGTCTCCTGGCTCCGTCTGATCAGCGGCAAAGCTCGCTCTACCTGATGGCAGGGGAAGAGCCGGGAATTCGGATTTCAGACTCGCATGATTAGACGTTAAACAGCACGAAACAGGACCTGTGGCAGAATTCAGTGCCAAACTTTGGGTCTTGTAAAGTCAGTAATTGAAATGCCCCTTCCCTAAAGGTCTGGTACAAAGTTGAAGAGAGGTCTACAGCTATCATTATTTAAAAAAGGACAAATAAATCAAATTACCTTTGATGCAGGCAGTCACAACTCCCCTGAGGAGGCTTATAACATCCCTACGCAGAACAGCCCAGGCACATCACACAGTCCTGCATGTCCCAGCAGCAAAACAAAATGCCCTTTCTCAAGCCTGCAGCAAAAAGAAAGAAGAAAAAAAAAAAAAAGGAGGAAAAAAAACCTCACCATCAAATGCTTTCCCGCTCTAGCTATGAATTTCAGAAGTGAGAGAAAGGCAAACACACTAAGGACAACCCATACATATATTAAGAAGCTAATATTGAAAGAATCAAACTGTTAAAGGACAGCATGAAATCAGAAGGCAAATCTTAAGTCAGTTACATGCAGTATGAAGTCTGTAGGCAAGTTGTCCAGACAAGCTAGAATACAGTTGGGCAGCCCATCATTGCTTGAATCACGGGAGGTACAATACACAAGGAATTCCCTTTATTTAAAAAAAAAAAAAACCCTAAAAGAAAACAAAACAACTGAGATATTAACCTATATAAGAACAAATGAAAACTTCGGAAAGAGCTACTATGGCAGTGGAAGTCAGCTTGTAGGAAAATCTGGGGCATCTGGATTTTCCAACATAGGTATGGGCCTAACTCTGAAGGAAACTGGCAAGCTCACAGCCAAAAAAGGAAGCAGTGAGTTATCTTAAGGAGCTGCATGACTTACTGTGTTGTCCTTGTCTGCATAGCCAAGTGACGTATATCACTTGTTAAAAATATTTTTATAGTGCAGGGCTCTGAAGGGATTTTGTAAAGCATAGGCTTCCATCTACCAACATCCATAACATCCATGCCATAATTCCTCCTGCTCCCTGCAATATGCCCAGTGTCCTCTCTAACCTCATTACATTAGCCTCCTTCCACTTGCCACGTGTAGTCTTTTCTCCATAATGCTCCCAGCTCACTGCAATACTTCACTTCTTCTGCCTGCTGGTCCGCCATCCCCCATGATATCTCCGGTGCTCTCTGTCCTAATAACCTTTATAATTTTCTTCACATAGCCCCAATTTCACTTGCCACAATACTTCTGACTCCCTTATTTTTGTTTAACCTTCCAGCTGGACACGAGGCAACAAAAGCAGCAGCCTAAACATACGCTTCAAGAACGCAGATCAGATAGCTCACATTTTAAGCAGGACACTGACTCAGACGAGCCAACCTGTTCTTGCCTCTCAGATGCTGGATGTGGCAAACAAACAGTTTTGGAGTACACATGTTGTACAGGTCTGTTTTTACACTCGCTGTGTGCTCACAGATAAAAAAGGCATATACAACGGCTGTTGCTTTTGCTCCTTTGATGCACATGCACACACCTTGAACATATTTGCACAAAATAAATACAGGCCCACTGAGTCATCTCACTGAAGAAGAATGGCAAACAACTGTTATACACAATGCTGTACACAGGCAGAAAAAAGGACTTTACACTATAAGCAGTGGAAAAAGTTTAGCTATAAGCAAAGGGAAATGGATCCTATTGTTGCGATCCCTATAAGTTGACCCCAAATGAACTCACAAATTGAGCTTATAGATCTCTTTAAAAACATGTCATCTTTGTACTTGTGGTGATTCAGTAATCAAATAAACTTATTCTACACACTGATACTGGGAACTGATAAATCTTCCCCAACAGCATCAGGGAGAAACTTGCTTCCATACTTTAAATATTATAGACATCTCAGATAAAGTATTTTACCTCTCTATTTTCTACGTTTGTCTTTGGTACATGAAGACTTCCGCTGACCTCATTTCCCCATCTGAAGCTTTTCTCATCTGCAGAAAGTTGACCCCAAAATAGTCATTAAAAAAAATCAATTTATCAATTCTCTTCCCAGCATTTGCTGCTGTAAGAGTTACTCTCAGCAGATACTCAACAGACTATGCTTCCCAATTTGCAGTTGTGTTCTTTTCAGGCAGTCGTGGCACTTCTATCTCCTTTATTACCAGGAAACAAAACAAGGTATCTACCTATAACCCAGTTATTATACGTTCACAAAACCAGGCTATACATAAATTCCCTACCCCTTTTTTGCACATCCAAATTTGCAGTCAGAGTTCACCACTCTTAAATCTAATTTAATTTAAGCCAGCATAAATTCACGCTGTTATCTAAGGTGATGGTTGCCCCCCACATCCTGGCCTCAGGTGTTGCTTGCAACCTCTCTCTGTGCTGGCACTGGTGCTCACGAGGGTTTGTGGTGTACCACGTTTGTTGGTTAAAAAAAAACAAACAAAACAAAACCAAAAACCTGTAATGACTCCCATTTGTATATTATGAAAAACAAGAGGCACATAAGCCATGACACTTTGAAATGCTTTGCCCAGTATCATAAGAAACCTGAGCAGAACACATCCCAGTCCAAAGGTGTGACTGGGGCCCAGTGGCATGCTGGACAGCTTTAGGAATGTGTGCTTACCCACAGTGACACTCTCAGGCTGTTTTTCAGGATGGCCTAGCTTTACCAAGAGCATGGATATGTCCAGGAAGGCTGTGGCAAAATTCAAACATAAACTCAGCCCTTCCTTTAAAACGCAGTCAAGTATCACCAACTTCTGCACTTAAGCATAGCAGACACTACCAAGATGCCTGCCTACAGACTCAATTAGCAACAATCAGACCAACATTAAAAACAAAAGAGAAAAAGAGAAAAAAAAACCAACTCTAGTAATAAAAACAAAAACTTACAGCAAGGAAAAAAGAAAAAATGAAAAAGAAAATTGGCACCTTCTTACACTCTTCACCATGGAATAAATCAAGCTTCCTCACATGAGAATCTACAAATTGTTACCTGTGGCTCACTGTGCTGTCCAGCTATTCTTCTGGTTTCCCACCAGCCCTTTTCTGTTGAAGCTCTCTGACAGGGCTTTTGTGTATTAGTGTGCTAGTTTATTTACTGTTGTCTCTTGTTTTCCTGACATAAGGCTAAAAGCTTTTTGCTTCCTCTGTAATAAACATCTGTCTTCAAATCTACGTGCTATACAGTCCAACAATTTAAATGAAAGCAATGTTTCAAAACTCACATGAATATGTATTTTTAAAGATGTTAAATGCATTATAAGAAACAGCCAAAGAATATGCATTGCTTTTTCAATATCTGCATTGTTGAAATTAAACCTCAGCAGCAGCAGATCACGTGTGTGTGTGTGTATTACAGATAACATGCAGGCAACATGAGGTTTGCAGCTGCTAGCAGTCTGATCAAAAAATCTAGGCGAAGTGAAATGCTGCTTTTCAAGATGTGGATGAGTCTGTTAGTGACAGTATCTTTTCCAACTTTTTTTCATCCAAGCCATATGGGTTTATATTATCAGCTCTTCAGAGGATTCTTGGGTCTAAATTAGACTACAAAGAAGGTCATTTTCTGTGACTCATTTGTGCCAAGCAAGGAAATCATTTCCTCTCTTGATCTACATGATAGCTTTCTCTCGGGAGGAAACAGAATATAAGAAGCTTTCTAATCTCCTTTTGCATTATGCAAGAAACTAACAAAATATGAACCTACTGTCCCCTGGGAACCACAAAGCTGCTACCTATATTTATGTGAAGGAACAACATATTTAAGACAAATCTAAGGAAATACCACTGTAACACAAAGTAAGACTATGATGTGATGACTGAGCAAGATACTGTGATTGAATTTTAAGATGACATAGATAGTTTCAACAAATAATAGCTATACCAGGCCTAAAGGCTGCTACTGTCCATATAGAGATGCTGCATGGTATGACTATTTTGACTAAGGTGATCCAATAAACATTTATCCCTGGCAAAGTGACTGGGGAAGCAAAGATGTCTTTGGTAGTGCCTCTGACTCTTACTCTCTGACTGAGTGGTAAATTCAGCCCTTGCAGGGATACCTTTCACAGTTAGATAGTAAAAGTAGTCTTTTTTTTTTTTTCTCTTAATTTTCAATTCTGAAGTCCTAGACCAACTGGTCAGGAAAGGGCTGCAGTCCTTCTCCCAGTCTCCATGCATAGTGAAGTATGGCAGAAATACAATGAACCTATGTAAGTAGGAAATAAAGAATGAGTCTCTGATTACCTGTGTCTCCAAAGGGTAAGAGTTTGCATCTCATGTAGCTACAGAGGAATGAAGAAACAGTAATGAAATTGCTTGTGTGATTAGTCTGGCAGAGAAACACCTTGGCCATTACACTAAATGAATGAAGGACAGGAAGAGAATGATGACAAGAAGGCAATTTTAATTAACAAAATGTCAGCAACAGTGACAAGAAAGCACAGATTTCACAAAAATACAGAAGTGGCAAAGTTTAATTGAAGGAGAAGCATGGGAAAGAGTGGACGCTACTGAGATGGCTGTTAGTGAACTCTGTGTGCATGTGTACCACTATATATATATATATGTATGGTGCACTTACACACTGGATAAAATTAGATCTGTGCATCAGAAGCAGGAAAACTGGGGATTGCACTGGAGTTACTACACTTAAAGAAAGCAAAGATCTCCACTGTGACCCCTCAGTACAGGAAGAAAAACATGTCTACCTGTTGTTCTTACTACTTGCCTTTTCAAAAAATCTCACATTTTTGCTGGGTGTTGCTGGAACACTGGGCCAGGAAGAGGCCAGAAGGGGGAAAAGAAAAATGGCTTTAATTACAGGAAAAAGGGGCCAGTGAGAACTGGTTGTTACAATAGCTGAGACAATACAACTAATTTTCATGTTGTATGGTTTTATAATCTTTTTTTTTTAAAAAAAAGAACACTTTTTTCTCTTAATTGTGTTCATCATTTCTAAAAATTTGTCAGTCTAGTGTCCTCCTAAAAAATGTAACTATGTTAAAATCCAAGTCATTTCAGCAACAAGCACAGAATGTTCAGAATTCTGATGAAGTTTACCAACATGAAATACCTTCTGGTTAAACTCGTAGAAGCATTTTGTTCTGGGTCGTATCTGCTTTACTTGAGCCTATAAACTTTGCTTTCCTATTAAGGAACAAATCCCTTGATCCTTCCATAAAAGATTATAATGTAATAAAACTGCATTAAGATCTTACAGGGAAAAAAAAAACCAAACAAAAACCCAATGATTATGTACCAGAATGAAATGTGGTGAATTTTACTGCAGTTTAATAAGTATGCATTCATTCTCATCTCTCCCACATTAGCCTTCTGTGGAACTGCTCTAACTAAGTGAAAACAGCAAATAATCTTGAGAAAGAAAAACTGAGCAGAAATTGGACTTTCTACTTTCTTTAAAATACTGAGTACTGCTGTTTACTATAAATATGTGGTTATGCAAGCAGGCATATAAACACTCATATTTCACAAGTCATTGCATATTGCCAGCCATAATCATCACTTTTGTATCTTCTCTGCTTTTATGCCATCAGCTCATCTGCAGTCTTCTCTGTTCTTTATGAGAATTAATTTGACAACACAGGACTCCATCCTTATTCTCCAACTCCAAGGCAAAGCTTCAAACCCCCTCAGTTTAGCAGCACCAATAGTATCTCTTCTGAGGAGACTGCAAGGAGAGCTCTTACCCCACCTTCTCCCTCATATCCACCCCAGGGGGTTGTACAGTCCCCAGAGCGAAGCCACTGGGATTATACTGCCATCATTCAACCCAAAACCACCCATAAAACAAACACTTCTCTGCCTCCCAGATATGTCCCACACTGTAAGCAAGATTTATATGACAGATGCTATAAAGTTTACATTGACTTTGAGAAGCTTTGCATAATTCATCCACAACCAGCGCTGTGAGTGACACAGCTATCCCACATGCAGCTATAAACCCCAAATAGATTTTTCCATGTAGTCACGCGTTTCCTATGGGTCAGATCCTGTGGTCTTCCATTTGCTCAAAAATCCCATTGAAGCCAATGCTGGCGGGTCAGCTTGCAAATGCCACCCTCTCTCTGCGTGGTGAATAGCTCCCATTGAACCCACTGGGATTACTCATGTGTATGAGTAACTACTAACAAGAGCAAAAGGAGCAAAATCCGGTCCTCATTAAGGACTGCTAATCTGAAAAAAAAAAACCTCCCTCGGTCAGTAGTACCACTCAGGCACAACAACTCTGCTGGCGAGGTGCAATGAAAGGAAAGGCAATGTGGCACAATTTGGCACCATTTTTAAAGCATGTAATTCTTTAAAGCATTGGCTAATTATCCAGGCATGACTGCATGGACGAGCTTTCTCCCATCACAGTACATGAGCAAAGATAATCTTATACCGTGAAACACAATTAGCCAGATGGTTATTTGGAGGTTTTTGGAATAGAAGCAATTTCTCTGATCTGTGAGATAAAAAAAATCAAAGCTAAATTAAAAAAAAATCATACCACACTTGATTCCCAAGTATTTAATTACATATTATCACAAGTAACTACTAATCGGCTCCAATTATGCAATCTTATTTTATTGCTGTTGGAAACACATTTATAGCCACTATATAATGTGTATATTTAAGTCAATATCTGAATAAACAGTCTGGAAAACACATTATTTGTACCCAGATTTGGTTACTAGTGTGATTATCATCTGCCACCTGCTGGAAATAATTGTGATATCTCAACTAAGTACCACAGATGGAAGGTCTGGTCACTCATCAAACAAATGTCAAAGAGCAAAATATGCTCCTTGTATCCAGGAGCTTATTCCTTTTGCACTCAGTGGGAAAGTTTAATTTGCACATGGGGGTATTTATGTGCATTCAGAGAGAAGCCATAACATGACATTGTTTAAACAAACAGAAATTTAATTTGCTATTGAGAATAATGTTACCTGCCTGTGTCTGACCAGAAGACGAGATACATAATGTGAAACTAATGCACCCTGCTAATCCCATCTCAAACTAGCATGGCGTTCTTGCCATTCTGCTGGAAACGGCACTATTGCAAGTCCCCTTGTGCTATCCTCGCAAAGGATTTCTTCCTCTACCCAATATAGTCTAGCTTTGTCTTTGAGCCTCATTTGAAGAGATTGACCATTCTGGCTTTATGGTGGCCCATAAAACCCTAATGGAGAACAAAAGTTGCCTGTTGAAGACATCTGCTCTGACTCAAAAAACACTGGTTTTGGATGTGGTACTTCTCGGAATGCCAGAACCTTGTAATTTGCTGCCCCTGTGCCTGGCAAACCAGAGTAAGTAATCCAAGCCAGAGGGTAAATCCAAAGGCAGCATTGTAAGACTCGCTTTCCTCTCTTGCTTGTGTGGAACAGGCTGAATAGTAGCAGGACACACAGGTAGGACCAGCAGCTCTTGTCAGTGTGCTGGCTTATTGCATCTGAGTGGCCGATGATGGGACTAATTTGTATTGGCACAATTTTGCAGTTGGCAGGTCTACCCAAGTCAGCGGGGAGAGAGAAACAGGTACAACTACATCAGAGTTTCAGACCTTTTTTTTTTGCCAAAAATCATACCCAGGCCCTTAAGTAGCTGACTTTTGTGTGCCCAACAGGTTTAGAAGAACAGCCCAGGGTTCACATGTAGCTAGTGCCTGCATTCAGGGAAACATTTGCATTGCCTAGGTACCTTTCAATTATTTCTGAGGTCAAAGAAGGAGAATCAAAAATTAAGATGGGGATACAAGTGATTTTTGAAGGTCACCCAGGTCTGTGGGATGGAGAGAAGAAAGAAAGAGAAAAAGAGAATACTCATCCAAGGACCTAATAAAATTGTAATTCCTCATTTTCTCTACTAACTTGTTTTAGCCATTATAAAGCAATCAGATGTTTATAGCAGTAAGAAGTAATGTAAGCCCTGAAAGCCCTACAGCAAATCTAAACCACTGAGCAACAAGTAAGAAATAACATTGGCATCTGCTATCACTTGCCTCGGCCAGGCCTGCCTGAGGAGTGCACTGCTGGGCAGAGGCACGTACCTCCTTCGGCAGCGTACGCCATTCCCGCAGGGAATGCTAACCACAGCCCATTCCCGCAGCAAGCGTGCACCACCGTGCACCCACCCACAAACACACAAAGCCGTGTTTCTGTTGGCATTTGCTTTTAGCCGAAAGCCTTTGCTGCTTCACAATGCTTTGTCTGTTCTTACGAGGTCGCTATGCTTCAGGCTCCTTCCAGTTTTCTCCCCTGTGCGGCTCTTACAAGGCTACCACCTCTCTTCCAGGAACCTGGGCCTTGGCAAGTTGCCTTCATTCCTTCCAGCTGCAAATTTAGCTGTGCCTCATGCTGACGAGCAGGTTGAGGTTTGCTCTCCTAAAGCCTGACAAGGGTTTGAAGCAAAGAAGAGAATCACAAATTAAAAAACTGCCAGACCAAGAATCAGCCACACTTCCAACCCGCCTGCACCAGAAATCTCCTCGCTGCAGTGACATCTATAGCAGGAAAAGGTGACATTCCCTATGCAGACGGGGCACATGGCTGAATGCAGATGCTGGCCTTGGAGCTGGTGGGCTTGCAGGGACAATTCACGCAGCCCTCTGCCCCAGGAGGTGCTGGCCTCTGGCTACAGACCAGCTTTTTAACAGCAACAGCCTGCTCTCAAGTTACCTTCTCCAGGGCCTTCTGGGGTTGCCCAGAAAGCACTCCCTTTCTCGGACAAAGGTGTAGGACAGGTCCCTGACCTCATCTCTGCCTGCGTACTCCACAGCACCCACACCGTAAGACCAGCCTTCCTGAGAAAGCGAAGGACTACTGCACAAGCAAACTGACCCCAATGCAGAAGCTCCATCAATCATCCAACAGTCCTCTCCTCTCCCTCTGTGCCCTCCTCCCGCCTTAAAACCACTGAGGAAAAATAGTTATCAGCACTAGTCTACTTGACATTTTAACTGTAGATCAAGGAAATCCTGGATCTTACCAAACATTGTCCAAAAGATTTAAAATGGTGTATGTAGATATAAACATATGTATATAAAAATAAAACTCCATATAATTATGGCAATGTTTTTTCCTTCCTCTTCCTCTCTTCCCACCCCCTTTCCCTTCTCTCAATTTCTCAGACAATAAGTGGGAAACAACTTTTTTTTTTTTTCCCCAGCCAAAAATTAGTTCCTGCTCAAAGCTTCCAGAAAGGGTCAAGTCTAAAGGAAGCATCTGGTAAATCTGCTTTTGTATCGCAGTGGGAGCCGTAGCCCTCACGTCCCCTTCCCTTTGCACCACTCAGCGCAGCGAGCGCTCATGCCATGCTGGGAAGGGTTTGCTCTGCCGCGCACGTCTGCACGAAGACACGCTCTGTGCGACCGCAGCCCTTAGATGGAAGCTGCTAGGTATGCTGTATGCACAGACAGAGCGGGTCCCACTCACCCCAGCAGGTTTTCCAGTTGCTTTTTTTATCCCCCTGACCACAGATGGACTCTTCAGCTACTCGGTCGGGTGGTTTGCTTGTGAGTTATATGATAAGGGCGTGTGCTTGCAGGGTCAAAGTCACAGCGTCGGATCCTATCATGTAACACACTGAACCAACCAAAAAGAACCCCAAACTTGGCTTCTCTCAGCATCTTCAAATGCCCATCCAGGGAAAGGCAATGAATGAAAGGAGGCTGATCCTGAAGCACACCCACGAGTGACTCCAGTCCTGCAGTTTCAGTCTGTGCATGTGCACAAAGTCAAACACTTCATAAAATAAAGTGAGGGATTGTCATGACTTTAAAGTAACCAGGAAAGCTGTCAACAAAAAAAAAAAACCAAAAAAACCCAGGACTTATTTTCTTCTTCACACATACAGAAAACCTTTAAAGCTTTAGAAAATGTACGCTCAGCCTCTTAAATTTTCTTACTATAAAGTTCACAGCAAAAGCAAACAGCAGAAGAGGCCCTTCTGGTCACAGTGAGCAATGGTACCTCCAAAAACATGATCTATATCAAGGGTGCAGGGACAGAAGAAGCATCTTCTTTAATTTATTCCATAACTGGGCCAGAAGCAGCTGCTATAGTGGGCAGCTCTTGAGCCAGCCTGAGCTCCTCTTCTGGCCAAGATGGTAGGAGAGGAAAGGGCAGCAACTCACTAATCTTGCAACACAGTTCAAGGGGGAAGTAACTCAAGATTCAAATCCCTAGCAGCAATGCCACCTGCAGAGCTTACAGTCCTATATATTGTATGAAGAAGTTTGCTCAAAAATCAGACCAAAACAAACAAACAAAAAAAAAGATATTAAAAAGCAACCCAGAAACCTGCGAGTGCCCTAGGGTGCTGAGATCTCAGAAGGGGTGCTCAGCACACTCCAAGATTGCCACATTAAAAAAGTAGACTGGTATTAATCATCTTGCTTTTATGCTGCAGAAAACACAATTCACTCTGCTTTGTGTGAAAGCTGAAGGTATACATGTCTTGATACATACTGGAAAATGCATTCTTTAAAAAAAAAAATTCCCACATTCACAATCTACTTATTTCTCATCTGTTCTTTTTCAGCAAGTAGTTTTTGCTATCAAGAAATCATATGCAAGTCTTTCTGCACATAATATGGAAATTCCCACGGCTGTCACTTCATAAAATTGTATAATTTTACAGAATTACAGAATAAATGTTTCATAAATATCTGCTTTATCTTGTAGAGGTAGTAGGTCCAGTCCTCTGGTTTGTTAAGGATACTTCGCAAGTCTGCTTTGAGAAATGCTGCTCCAAAGAATCCCCTGTTGTGTCTCTAAGTTTAGACTGTGAAATTAGAAAGAGAGGTAGGACCTGCTATTCTTGTCTTCCAGCATCATCTTCTGACAGAAAGGACCTGCCAGTCCTTATGTAGTTCAGCATTAAGACAGTCAATTTTTGAACTGTTGAGTTTTGCTTTTTTTACCCCCAAACAAAACCCACTGCCACCAAAAACTCACCCAAAATGCAGTTTAGAGTGAGTGCATATATGGTCCACAGCTTTTGAGGGTAGAGAGAGAACAGGAAACCACAGAGGAAGTTTAAAGCCACTTCCCTTCTGTCACAAACTGTAATTCAGAAGCAGCTGGGATATTATTCCAAGTGATTTCAATTTCTTGGTTGGTCATGGTTCCATACAAGTAGGGGGCTACGTTGTTCTCTTTTGTGGGCTTCATCACAATCAATGAACAGATTCCTTTGACAACGGTGCCCTTTGGATCATTGACATAACAGATCATTACAAAAGTAGCATTTAAAAGACTGAGGCCAAGAACCTGCCAAGCAAATCGGGGCCTAAGCATTTCTACTTGTTCAAAGGCAAAATACAATTATATTATATGCACAGTTAGATTTTGTATGTTTTTGAAAAAAAAATGCATTTCAACTCTGTACTCTTTATTATTTTTACTGACATTACCCACATGTTCCTGTTACATTGACAGGAAAATAACAAGAAACCAAGCAGCTAAAAAAATCCACTCTTCAATTCCTTCCATAATTTGTCAGAAAATAGAGTGTTTGCCTTACAGCTCTAAATTAGTATGTATCAAGTTTTTAATTTAATGTCTGCTTCTGTTGTTTAAGCACAATTTCTCACCAACTATAATAAAAATCACAAACCCCTATATCCAACCTTACTTTGCTACTGAAATGCAAAAGTTAATCCAGATACAGATTGAAGAGAGCACTGGCCTTGGTTCTACGTTGGGTGGTTGTGTGATAGATGTATTGCTATTTCCCCGCACCCACATGAGATGCTGTGTAAGAACAACCTGCATGAACAGCCTTGTGCTAAAATGGAATATCCCCTGGTTCATCCTTGTACAGACCCATTCTGGTTAGTGAGTTTTGGTACTCTCAGCCATAGGCTCCCTCTTGACTTCCCAGTGCTCTTATATGATGTGCATTATCCTACCTGTTTTAAAAGACTTATGACAGCTGCAAGTTGTAATTCGAGTCTTCTCCTTAGGAACTACGGGCCAAAAGCAAAGTCCTTCAGCAGTCTACCGGACCCAGCTTCTGGGTGCTCCACACAGTGAGGACAGAAACATCAAATGAAACATGTCAGCTCAAGCCCAGCTTTGGAGGAGGCCAAGCTGAGCTTCAATGAGCAGAAGCAGCTTTTCCTTTTTTGGATAGGTCTGAGAAAAATTCTTTGCCCGTTCATCTCCCTGCCAAACCTTGCCTACAAAGAATGAAAGCCACGTTGGCCCTGCGTGAGAACCAATGGTCAACTTGGTAAATAACTGGATTTTCCAAAACTGTTTGAGCTTTCAGTAACTCATTAGCAATCAGATGGCATGCAGATAAAGAAAGGTGAAAAGGCTATTAAAAACCAGAACTATTTAGCTATAAACATATTTGATGTGGCTTTTGAGAAGTGCATATTTATAGATTAAAAAAAAAAAATGTTTTAAACAACTTATTGCAGTGCAAAACATGACACCTCCCACTGTGGGTTTGCTCGGAGCATTACTGAGGCATGCCGTTCAATTCAAAGCTCAGCAAATATAGCCCATTATACAGTCCTTTGCATATTTACGGTAGTGTGCAAAGCATTATTAATAGCTTACACCACTGTCTTCCTTTCATCAGCAGGAGGTAGGTCTGGCTAGTGAAGTATAATTGGTAATCTATTTCATATATGAATAAAATACTCTTTGGAATGCATTGCTATAACATTCAGTTCTTGTTTGCTATTCGTTAAATGTATTGTTTGAAATGCTACCACCAGCTATTCATTCTTTTTCTGAGCAGCGATGCCATGACAACCCTCACGTGACCGACTACAAACATACCACAAGTCTCCAGGGCTTTGGTTTAGGAAAGACTCAGACTGGTATTACTTTTACTTTTTTTTAAGCCCATATTCAGAGATGCTTTATTTGGTCCAAGATGCATCGAGCCTACCAGCCAGTTTTACCATGTGGTAACAAATATCTTCAGCTAAAATGGGACAAAGCAAAGTATGAAGAACACAAGAAAAGGGTAGGTGCAACTGTTTGATACAGAGCAGAGGCCTTCGTGAAAGAATAAGCTTACTGAAAAAGGCTACGGCATCTTTCTACTCATTCTCAATACTGTTATGAAAGCTACAGATCAGAAATAAGGTACAAAAGATGCGTTTTGAGAATATCCAGCAAATATAGGAATAGCTCTTGTGTCCATTTAGAGTTATCATAATGATATTCACCAAATTTAGAAGTGAAAAAGATTCAGTCATCTGCTCCAAATGAGTATTAATGCAGGACCGCTCTCTCTTGAAAATCTGTAAGTAGTGAACACCATCAGCAATGATTCAACTGTATTGCTACCTTAGGAAGATTGTATCACAATATAATTAGCTTTAATATGAAGAAATAGTTCTTCATTATTTCCAGACCGGGTCTGTTTCATTAACTGTATAAAAATATCTTCCTTCCTTCCTTCCTTCCATTGTTCCCATAATTTGACTTGCAGGTGGAAAAAAGTTAAAGATGAGGTAGAGAATTGAATTTGACATATTTTTCTAACCAAATTGACAATATTGAAATAAATAAATAAATTTCCTTCTGTGTGAATTAACCTCAAGAGGCTTACTGTGGTATATAAGCATGGCTATTTAAACAGTGCCTCTTTTAAAGCAGGGAACTGATATTAGTGTAGCTGAAATGCTCTCGGCATCCCCTGTGCACACAGAACTCATCTTTGTTCAGCATACAGAGCGCTACATACATGCGCTAAGGCATTCAGAGGCCAAGAATAAAGGTTAGATATCATCATGATATATAGTGAAGAAATGTATTTATAGACAACAAAACATTTCCCACGACTCAACTACTCTTGTATTAAACATGAGTGTTAATTTCTTCTTCATTTAAAAGTAGCTCTCATGTTGGGCAACAGATGGCTTAGAAGGTACAGAATTTTGTTCCTTATTACAGGGTTCACACATGGCTCAAGTAGTGACTAGTAAGGTCTCTAATGGCCAAAGAATGGCCTTTTCAAGTCCCCCTGTGTTGTCATGCTGGCACGCTCCTAAATTCCCACGCTAGTTGCCCAGAAATTTCACTGTGCCTTCTGCTGGCACAAATTCAGGCTTCCTGAGCAACCGTACCTGCTTGGTGATGTGCAGGTTTTACATTGAAGGAGCTCACAAAAAAAACCAAACAAACCAGAGCAAGAGAGAAAGGGGAAAAACACGGAGCAAGGAAGAAAAAAAAAGGTAACACATTAGAAAAAAAGGTACATTTTTGGAGAAGACCACTAAAAAGATGGCAGTAGTTAAGAATATATTATCATTTTCTCCATGATGCAAAGGTACAAAAAAATGTCAGCATGTTTCTGTGTACACAAGAGCAAGTAACTCCAGTCTGAATAATTTTGTTATTTTCTTACTAGAAGAAAGGAACAGGGAAAAAAAACATTCTGCAACATTCTGCACAGAATTAAATATGAAATAGCCCCAAAACCACCATGGGTCTCGAAACAGTAAAGATTAGGGTGGCTTAAAAACCATCCATTTTTACCTCTTACGGTTGCGTATGTAAGGACAGAAGAGAAATTGATCATAACACTTCCCAGAAAATGAATTCCACAGAAGAAATATTGTTTCTAAATCCACCTTTTGTTGTTCAATTTTGAAATAAATTGTATATCTATAAGTTAAAATCAGAGTTTGCATAAATAATCACATTTCATTCTTTATGTCAGTGATTTCTACTGATTGGTACAGTAACAAGACTCTTTTACAAATTGCATATCTTAAAGTTATTTTTAAAATAACTTAATAGCATGATAATTTAAAACATCTGAAGAAGCAGAGGAGATAGCAGCAGCAGAAGCCAAAACCACCAAAACCCTCAGAGATTTAGATTCTGCTATCCAGTAAAAATCAGTAATGTGATAGGATCTAGAAAGGATTAAGATGAGCGCTCTCATCTCCCTGAAATCAGCTGGAGCTGAGAGCAGTCAGCCTCTTCTGCTGTCCCACCTCCTCAGAGATGCCACAAAAAAGCAATTATATGTTTTCACAAGAAGCCAAGTGTTCAAGTGAATGTTAGACAAAGCTAGAAACTGCTGAACATTGTCCCAATCAATGCTGTAGATTATTTGCCCTGTTATAAAAGCAAGGAACGTGTCCAGGTTTGCCATCAGAGATTTAAGCCTGGTCCTCAGCTCATCACAAAGCTGCTACAGAAAGAGACGTGGAAAATGTCTGCTGGACTCAGGCAGTGCTTTGGTGGTGCCCCGCTGCATGGGGTTTGCGTTGGTGCTGTGCCTGCTGCTCTTACTTGGCAGCCTCTTTTTTTTAAAGAGCAAGTATTTCTCTCTTCTTTCAGTATCACTGATAAATGGTTCCAAATTGCCTGAGTCTGCCTGAGATGGCACGGTTCAAGTATGAGGTATGTCCCAGGGAGAATGTTTATCACATGTATTTCATGACAAAAACCATGGTAGCATTGCTTGAACCGGTCCGGTCTCACTCCCTGCAGAACCCCAGTCTGAGAGAGAGAGGTCTCCCCTCTAAATCCTGTCTCACTCCACTCCCCATTACCAGCTTTTATTTCACAGAATTTCTTCAGTCCAAGATAGCTCACAGATTATTCCTCTTCCTTATATATTTCATGACTGCTTAGGTCATGATGGAGATAAATATTATTGTGCCACTGAACTACCAACTCCATTAAAATAATTAGATCCACAATTTGCTTTGGATGATCACTCTAGGGTGCTAATAAGAAGCAGCCTGGGAATACTTTTAACACAAGTCCTTTTCCAGTATTGCTTACCTCTTTCTGACAGTATCCTAAATGTGCATCCCTTTGGGAGACCTGGCACAGCTTAGGAGTACCTAGGGCTTTCTAACACTAGCCTTTTTATTTCTGCTGGATGTCTAATAAAAAATGCTTGCCTTCTCTTAGACAGTTTCCCCTGTGTCACAACATCAACACCACTGTAACTGGACTGTATGCATTTTTACATTTCTCCAACTTGAAGAGCACTTCGCTTCTCCAGCAGACTTCAGAACAACTGCGTTTAACATTTTAATTTCCCACTACTCTTCTTCTGGGCAAGTCTGGCTCTGCTGATATAATGAATCATATGTTTAACAGTGTTACTGCTGGTTAACAAAACAGAACATGAGAATTAAAAGATTTCCCGTAATGATATGCAAGGGTATTTCCAACAAAAGTTGATAAACATTTCATTTCTATTGCAGATCCAGGCAGCAAAACCATTAGTGGACACAAGTGCCCCTGCAATATACAGCCACCTTCATCTGAAGTTAGGGAAGCTGAAGGTACAGTATTGGCTATTTCACTGAGCACTAGCATGCTTACCTTCACATCTCCTCTCAAAGAAAACAAAGAGACTACCAGATGGTCACAATTTCAGGGCCTTTTTTTTCCTCTGTGCAGCGATTGTTGCGACAGAACTATCAGGATCCATGAATAGCACACTCCTAGCAGCATGAAATAAGTTATTGTATCTTTATGAAATCAGAGCGCTTCAGATTAACGAGCACTAAAGTGTTCATTAGCCTCCTAAAAGGTACTTCTGTGCAACCATGAAAAAACCATTGCAAATAACAAGAATAGCACAATCATCAAGATACACACAGAGCAATGAACTGAATAATAGGATGTTAACGTATTCAAAGCACAAAAAATAACAATGGGTAGCCTTGACTGGCAGTTATCCTTCAAAATCTCACTGCTCCCAAGAGGCAAATTTTTATTAAAAGATGAGAGTAGAAAATAAATTGTTGCCTAATTAACTCTGCTCACTAAAAGGAAACAACAACAATTTAAAAAACCTCAAACGTGAGCACAGTAGAAAACATGTGCAGCCAAACTCTGTCAAAGACTTAATTTCCAACAAAGTGCCCCTCAGGCAATGGGAGTGTAGCTCATGTTAAAGACTTCAGGATTAATTTCCTTAAAATTGTTTAGCACCTCACACAATAATCCCCAGGCACCTTAAAATAATTTCACTAGCAAAACAATTCATTTCTCCTCCATGCATAAAGTCATATGCTATATTAGGATGTGGATTCAATTGCTGTTGTTAATTTTCTCCTATTACTGTAAAAATAACACTAATAAAGTTCCTTTGAAAGTGAAACAGTGCAAAACCCCCACCACACACAGGTAAATAAAAAAAAAAAAAACAACCACCAGCAGGAACCCACTACTCTTAGGTCTGTCCTTTTGAACTACAGTTCCTGATACCTGGAAGTGAGACTGTGGTCCTAGGCTCTTTCTCATCCTCCTCCTTTCCAAATTGCTACAGAAAGAAACTCTCATGTTGCGACCTCCTAGTAACCAGTTCTTCTTTGCATCGTAACCTCAAGGTTATTCAGAGCCTGATGGGATAACTTCATGCACCAGTTTTAAGTACTTTCATACTGCAGTGTGACCAGCATCTGACCTGCTTTGGTTATAAACCCCAGCAAACCAGGCAGATGCGCTGGATTCCCTACAGCAACTTGCTGCTCTAACATTGGCCACTCAAAACTATCAGAGCAGGATTTCCTATTTGTTTTCATTAGTATGCTCAAGACAAGACTATTTCTTCAGTGATTCTGTTCTGAGAGGCTTTTGAGAATGAGATGTTGAGGTCCAGCTATGAAAAGTGTGCTTTCTCTGCTTTCCTCTATCCAGCTTCTCTCTGCTTACATCCAACTCAGCCCTGCTGAAGAAGGCATTCTTGGGACTTTGAAAACCTTGAAAATATTTTTTTTCTCTTCACCTCTCCCCCATTTCTTCCCAATCCCCACAAACACACTTTTAGCATGGATTTGTGTTCTTTGAAAAACAACGTGGTAACATTTTTTACAAATTAAACAATGCCTGAGGATATTAAAAGGGATTCTCCCACCTCAACTGGACTCCTTCAGTGTTCATCCCACTTTTGACACAGTTAACTTCAGAGACAGATTAGTAATATCTTCCATTTTAAAATCAAATTTAAAGAGGCTTAAAATCATGCTAACAATGAACAGAACTAGCTTGTACTGCCTCATACATCTCTGCATTTGTTTGTTACACCCAGTTGATGCTTCTCTTCTTACGCTGGCCTGCAGCCCCTGCAGGACAAAAATGGCCTGCAACTGGACCTGATCCAAATCTCACTGAAGTCAATGGAAAAAATACTATTTGATCCAAAGCCCATCAAAGATAACGGAAAGACTCCCATTGACTTCAGAGGAGCCCGGATAAGTTCCATCATGTGTTAGTACACTGTCCATCGCAATCCTAGATTTTGATGAGAGTCTATGAAGGCTGCTAGAGACACAAAAGATAATTATGATCCTGGAAAACACATTGACAAATATTTATAGAAATTACACTTACACTGATGAAATGCATTTGCTAACCATGCAGGCTTCTGCTGTGGTTGCAGGGAAGTGTTTCAGGGTCAAATTCACAGAGTTGCAAGGGCTTTTTCTCATTGCATCACCATTAAGATGGTGAAACAATGGGTTCTCTCATTACTAGCACAGACTTCTACCTGATCAGTGTCTGTCACACTCTGTGTAGAGGAGGGGACAGCAATTTTGAACTTCCTGTTAGGTATCTGTGATACATCACTGCTGCTTGCTCTGGCCTTGTAAAAACAAAAGCATTTTTTTATCTCTTCTGTACACAAAGTTGGAGGAAGACCGACTTTCCATCATCGAAAGAGACAACCGTTTGCTGCTGGAGAAGATGTCCTGCATCATGAGAACAAAGGGACAAATTGACAACAAAAATGACTATAAGGCCAAAAGGTAACATCAGCACACTATTTCTATGTAGTTATCAAGTTACCTTCCCAGTGACAAACATAGCTAAGGATAAACTGCTCTGTGAGGACAAGTATTTTAAAAGGCAGCCTAAGGTATAATGAACACTTCGGAAAGCCACTTGCTTGCCTTGTCACATGAAATCCAATGCTGGGTCATTTTTGTCCTACCCTCGGTTGAACAGAAGATGGCTTTAAATTAGTTTTTCAGTTTAATAACTGAGGAAATGGAAAAAAAAAAAAAAGAGAGAGGGAGAACATTGCCCTACTTTAAGGCAAAAAAAATGAAGCAAACCTATTATGTCTCAGCAAAGCTGTTGTTCCTGCTAAGTGAGTCATTGCTGCTGACTTTGCCAGTTGTTCCTACAAACACCACCGGAAAGAGGGAGATCCAAAGCTTAGAGATGAAATTAAAAGAGAGAAAAAAAATAGAATTAGAATTAAAAAGAAAAGTGAAGCAGGAAGCAGGCAGAAGTGAAAATATAATTTACTGCACAAAGGAGACCGAGCAAAATATGCCTTGAGGATTTATCACTAGAAAACCACCTTACATATTTTTGATTCAGGAGGAAACTCGCACCCCGAATAGGGCACAGAAAACCAGTCAACAGCAGGGACAAGCTTTTGAAGTGAAGACAATGGCTTGTATAACTCAGATGGCAGTTGTTACCTCCTGTGATTCATCTACAGACAGGCTACTTCATGAAAGACTGACTGCTCATTGGGCCCTAAAGTGTCTCTAGACAGCAAAATGCAGCTCAGGTGCAAGTGACCTAAGTAGAACTCACTACACATCACTGTCACAAATACCCCAACATTTGCACAGTTCCTTGGGAAGACAGAAGTCATTTGAACTCAGACTTGGTCATGTCCATATCATGCAAATCCACATCATAGCACTTACGGCTTGTCACTAGTGAATAATACCCAGATCACCGCAGGCATCAACAAGCATCAGTTAACTCCGCAGTGAAGGTGTGATTCCACAAGATATGGAAGGAGCATCCTTCCCCTTTTCATTCCCTCTCTCCCTTCCTGATTCAAGTGCCAAACTTGTTGTTTTCTTTGGATCAGCTCTGGTTTTCATCAGACTTCTTCATTAGCTAATTAAAGTTGAGCCAGCAGCAGAAAACTAACCCAACAAAAGCAAACAAACCTGGATAGTTTTTCTGCCACTTTCTGGAAAGTGATGAATTCCAGGTCTGATGCAAGGGGTGGAGAAGCCCACACAGCTGGGAGCAGTGGGGACATGAGCAGGGGAAGGAAAAGAGCAAGTCCTTCCCTTTTTTGGTGGCAGGAGGCTGCTAGAAGATCAGCTCAGCTGCCTGGGAAATTCCAAGGCATTTGAGGGAGTATGCCTACTTATCTCCATTGTCTTCATGTTGCCCAACTCAGTTCATCAGGTTTGTACACACAATAAACCTATAAACCAAAGTAACTGGAATTGATTTTTTAAGCATCTCAGACACCAGCCATGCCCTCACCTACAGTACCACACTACAGCAATTCCGACACTGGAGAGCTGGCATTAATCCAAGGTAAAAGTAGTATTTTTCCTCTTGTAAAATGTACCAAACCTCCATATAGGCAAGGCTGTGTTTGGAAGATACTAAACAAAGACTATGCTCTTAAGAAGGACAAAAGGATTGGGTTGCAAGGGTCGGTTAATGCAGATCAAGGAGGAGCAAGTCCCCATAGGAGAGGTATAAAACATGACAGAAGATTAACAGATATTTCATATTTTGGGTTCCCAGGTGTGGGAACATGAACAAGTGTGAAGAAGTTTGATTCTGCTTAAATGGTTTTCCCCTCTAGTTTAAATGGAGAGAAACGAAAGCGGGAGCTGCAGAGAGTGAACCAGGAGAATCGTGCCATTCTGGATAGAATTACAAAGTCCCAGCCTTGGTATCAAGTTCAGCGATGGCATGAGGATTGGCAACGAGCTGAAAAATACATGGGCAACATTGCGAGATATCCTCGTGGGCGGTGTAAATCACAGAGTCGAAAGGTAGCTCTGAGCTTCTGTTCTTTCCTTCCCGGTTATTTCTGGATCGGAACTGCCCATAGAGCGCATTTCGCTGTGCTTTTGCGCTGCAGATTAACTGCACGTGGCAGCCAGCTGCACAATTAACAGCCTTTCATTTACACAGTTATTCTTATCAAATGAATCCCAGAGCGCTCTTCAGACTTTATTAGGTGATTTGTAAGTGCTGTAGTTCCTACAGTCAGACTGTCCACCATCCAGAGATGGCACTCTCAGAAACAAATTTTAAAATAATTATTAAAAAAAAAAAGAAGCAATGGCTTACCAGTTCCCTGAGAGAAACAGCCAAACATTGCAGCAATATTTAAGGGGGACCAAGTGAGCATATGCATTGAGGACTCCAAAACCTACATTGGCTATTCTGCACAAAGTAACCAGCTTCCTATTTTCATTAGTAACAGAGGTAAAGAAAACAACAACAGAACAGCTATATGAAGTATTAGCAAACTTTTCCAGAGAAAGAAAATTGCCTCTCTTTAACCTTTTGACATCCAAACTCCCTGGCTTTGAGTCCACTAACTCACAAACTCTGACTTTTCCTCCCAAACCAGAGGGAAGCTGCAGCATTCATCACCAGGCAGGGAGTTGGCATCAGCTCTGCGTTTTACCCATCCTCCCAGTCACCTTGGACTGCTGGGCCTCCATGGTCAAGTGTCTTGACTTGGGAAGGATGTCCTCTGTCATACGACTCTGATTCCATATATATGGGTGTTGCTCAGCCTCTGTATTCACTACCTTTCCCATTACCTCTAGGCTGAGGCCACTGAAATAAATCTTTTTAAAGTCTCTACTTTCTGAACATATGTAAAAAGATTTTCAAAGGTGCAGCTCATCCAAATCTATCCGAGTCTTTGGAGGACAGTAAGTAGTATTTCTTTTAGCACAGGACTATCCTTTTGCCAAACCTTTGGTCCCAGTTTTAATTCCAGAGGATTTGCTCAGGAGAGGCAAAGCACTCCAAAAAAAAAAAAAAAAAAAAAAAAAAAAAAAAAAAAAAAAAAAAAAAAAAAAA
>WHYT01017242.1:23477-71618 GCA_009806455.1 Tetrax tetrax
TATATATTCTAGAGTGCATTGAGTGCTCCCAGATGCAGCGTAGAGATGGTGTCTCCCATGCAGTGGTCAGCCACAGGGCTCCATGGCTGGATGGAAGTCATCTCAAGTCACCAGCCTTGATGGGAGAGTGCCAGGACAGACAAATGCATCCTTTGTTGTGCACCTCTGCTACAGCAATCACATCAGGCAAGCACATATCAACTGTTCCCTCCAACAGTAGGTTGTTTATAAAAGAAGGGTTATGCACCTGCTAAACAAGAGCCAAAAAGACAGTAATTTAATGAGCCAAAACTTCCCTCACTATCAGAAAGAAGATGCCAGCTTGGCTTTAACAGCAATTCAATTTTTTAATGAAAATGTCCTATGTCCCGATGGTTGAAGTCAAACACTCCTGAAATCCCCCACTTCACATGGTTCCAGGTGGGATCATCAGGGGCCAGCTATCCTTAACAAGTTGTATCATTGAACCAAACACAATTCTTGTTTCCTCTTCTTCTTTAAAAGCTTGGGATGATAATAACCTAAAATGTTTGATGAAATGCCACTTACCTTATAATTAAGTAGAAATGTCACTCTCTTCAAATCCCTGGCTCCAAACTTAAAACACTTTGCTACTGAAACACTGGTGAGATTATAAAATAAATAAAATAAAATAAATAAAATAAAATAAAATAAATAGAGAACTAAAGTACCACTATTAAAAAGAGTGTTAAGAGTTACAGGAAATGTTAATCTGAGGGTCAAATTCTGCTTCCATTTTCACTATTGTAAATCCAAGCTAACAGCCTCCTCTTTACTGCAGTTGCTGTGGATATAATAACCTTACATTAAGAAACCATGTCAAAAGGCAACTCATGATGATGTTCTAAAGATGGTGGGGCTGAGCTTAACTATCATCTCACTGCCACGGAAAACAAGAGGTCACCCTCCCCTTTTTACCCCTCTCCTTGTGCCCCTCTTCCATTCTGTTTGTCTTACGCCAATACTTGTGCTCTTTAAACCCTGAGCAAGGTCAGCTCCAGGATAAAAGTCACAAAGGAAAGCTTTTTTTTTTCCTCTTTTTTTTTTTTTTTTTTAAGAAAGAACAGTTCCCTAGTGGGTTAATGAGTTGAATCAGTTCATTGAAGATAATCTAAGATTAAGGCCGTAGCTGATGCAAGGAAGAAGTAAAGCCACATATTCCTTCGGTAAAGTGGAAAAATGGTTAGTCACTGCCTGGCAGTATTTAACACCAAAACAGCTCTCCTAACGATCAATAGAAACACATGGAGCAAAGCAGTCACAACTCAATAATCCATGTTGGTTACCATGGAAAAATTATGAATATAGACACAATCAGAATTTGTCCAAGTTAGGAATGACTAATCTGGTATTCACCACCACCCTCCTTTTAACTGGACAAACACCAAGTATGAGTGTATTCATTTTATTATTTCTCTATATTTACCACAATAAAAGGAATATTAGTTAAATATTCCTCAATTATTAGGATTTTTTCTTCTTCTTTTAAACATGGAGTTCTATGATTTCAGGAGAAAACTATTCACCTGGATTTCCAGGCCCTGAGGTTAAGCAAGAATAATGAGTTGAAACGATATTGCCTGCAGTTAAAATAAATAAATAAATACATAAAACAGGCCTTCAGAAAATGTTGCAGTTACTGCATTAAAAGTTGTGAAACTGAAATCTGAATTTTGAATCTTTTTATTTGCTTTGTAGCTACAGAACGTGCAGGGTTCAGGTTTTCAAGTCTTCCTTTGCTCTTATGAAGTTAGGAAATTTTCTTTTGAAGGGTTTTCACTTGATGCCCCAGAAGGAACTTGAATTAAAAAAAAAAAAAAGAGAGAGATACCACAAAAATTGTAATAAAACTGTAACATTGAGGATCTTTGTTCCTTCCCAACACTCATGTTTGACTCTCCTTGCTAACCTCACTGAAGTCAGCTTAATTGCTGTATGTTTTAAATGTGTTTCTAAAAATAAATTGTAAAGTCTGTTTAGAAAGGATGTAGTATGTGCATTAACACACACAACTTGTACGTGTTTAAAAACTAAACCAGCACAAAAGAAGTGCAGAGAAAGCAGCAGCGTCATGCAGCAAGAACTGAGGTTACCACGACAGAGCACAGCATGGTGGTTTGTTGAAATCTGTGGTTTACACTGTTGATTTGTCCCTTCAGTATTAAAATGGTTTCATCCCTCCATACACCCTACTCTGAAGGATGAAAATGCTACCTCCACCATAGATACAAGGAACTCTGGCAAAAAGGCTACTGTCACATTGGTCATGGTGTTGTATTTGCACCTGACTCCAAACTCACCGTTCATACATACTTCCGATAAGATCAATATACATTTCAGGACAAACCAACCAAAGCAAACCACCAAGCAAACCAGCTCAGATATAAGAAGAATTCAAACTCTACTCTTAAATATAAAAGAAATTTAACTGTCTCCAGCCACTTTTGCAAATTCAAGCACATTTACCTAAGTCTGTACGCAGATAACGACAGAGTTTGAGGTCCAGGTTCACAAGTCAGTGAGAGGTTGGTGCTTAAAATATCACGTGTGGATGTCACTTCCTTGCCAATGTGAGGTCCAGTAATTCTTTTGCTTTTCTACAGATGAAAAGCCAGAGTCTGAACAAACATATGAACCACAATGTGTGGAAGCACCAGAGTTTGTTGAGCTACAGGAAGACGCTGCGTAATTTGTCATCCTGAAGTACTGTTGCAGCTCTCCAGTTTACAAGCCAGCTTCTACTGGGACTTTGCAAACAGTATCTATAAAACCATACATGGAGGAAGATAAGGGACATCAGGAGAAAGAATATCCGCAGGCTGGGAAAGAAGGAGCCTACAGGAAGGAAGACGGAGGTATTGTGGTAGCTGTGCTACTGTGTTGGTAGGGCAGGTAATGAAAAACCTCCATGCCTGCTGTTGTTCCAGCCCTCATGCATCGCTTCTAGCTTGAGCAGCCAAAGAAAAGTTAAATGAGGAAGGGAAGCTGGAATGGAACATCCCGGTCACCTCCACATCCGGCATCGTCCTCTGTTTCCTTATTAGCCAAATATAACCCAGATTTATTTCACTGTGGTATTTTCTTTTGAATCAGCAGATTCTTTATTTTTCAATTAAAGCAAATCTTGCCAAAGCGGTAGGAAAATATACAAGCTTAAGGACAAGGGTAATGATTGCTGCCATTACACATGCGTGTAGAAGTGATATATTAACACCTCCTAGCAATTCACCTACCTGAAAAAAAAGAACAAAAGGAGGTAATACTACCAAAACCATAGGGGAGTAATAATCTTCCTATATGTTTAAATAATGCTGAAATCTTTCTTCGGCCTCCAGAAACTTGACATTTACATACATTGTTAAAGGAACAGAAGAAAAACCTTCTTCGGTAAAAGCAGAGATGCAACTTGTGAAGTGAATCACAGCTACCGTTCAAGGCCAGGCTGGATGAGGCTCTGAGCAACCTGATCAAGTCAGGGATGTCCCTGCTTCTTGCAGGGGGGTTGGACTAGATGACCTTTGAAGGTCCCTTCCAACCCTAACCATTCTATGATTCTATGATTCTACCTTTCCTCAGTGGTTTTTTGTAACATTTTTTGAGACCTTTAAGAATCTGATAAAAGGAATCCAGAAATAGATGAGAAAGATTTTTTGCTCTTTCTTACCTATTTCTTTGATGCTCACAACCAACAGAAAATTAATTTTACATTCTGCATCAAATTTTGAGTCTCATTTCAATTTTAAAATTCGCTGTTTTCTTCATGAATTAAATATGGCACCTAGTAACACAATCACTATAGTAAGGCTGGAATTTTAGTTCCAGTAATACATTGATTAAACTCTGCCCTCAAGAGCTTCAGTTTTCTGTGTGACAAAGGTTGCTTTGATTATTTCATATCTGCATTATCTATGTATTAGGATTTAAATACAGTGCCATGATTTGGAAGGCATGTGGAAGCGTGCCTGTCATATATAATCTATACACATACGCACAAATTAAAGCCCATTGAACTGGATTCCCTGGTGCCTCCCTGGAGCTCAGCTGGCATAGCTGCACTGAAAATTGGTCCCATTATCAGGAGGCAGACAATCACTTCTCGCCTCTGCCTTGCCCACCCCCTCTAGTTGTCCTTCACGGACCCGCTTACTGCATTGTTTGTGCACTGCCAGTGCTTTGTTGCGGAGATAGCAGCCTTTGAATTGCTCCTGCCACTTTGCTAAAACTGCCAGAAACAGAAGCATTTGCTGAACAGCCTATTATTGATAATTTTTTAAATTGGGTCTTGCCATCTGTGCCAGGACTCCATGCCACAGACGCATGCAAAGCAAACCTGGCTGAGCTCTTTTAGCAGTCTACATAGCACAAGCTTCATTGCATTTCTAGACTCCTTAGCTCAAAGCTTACCACAAATTAGAATATATACTAACAGGTTACAGTGCAAAAAAGTGTGGTCATAACCAAGCATAGCTTGCATCTTCCTGAGGACAACGCAACTTGGATTTTGGGCCAGCTGCTGGGGACCTCTACACAGCAAATGGGGTGCAGCTGTAGCTTGGACACACATAAACACCCACTATGCAAAAACCCACTATGAAAGACAAGCAAAGATGGTATAAACCATCAGGAAATACTGATTTCCCACTAGTCAGAGTTCCTGCAGCTTTACTGCTTTATGTCTTTTGCAGCAGTTCGATCTCCATTTTGCTAAGCATGTTCATACAGCCTTGAAAGCAAGCTTTTTGCGCGAAGTTCAAATGACTTCATCTTTGCTGCTGTTTTAATCTGCGTTACTTAGCTTTGGTTAATTGATTTGAATAAAAGCTTAGAATTCTTAAGTGCTTTGCAGTACTGATCCATTCTACATCACACTTCTAGAACATATTAGCAGCCATTAGGTAAAGAATTTCAACATCACAGCTACATCCTAGGCTAGCTAAAACATGACTGATAGATTAAACAACATGAGAAGCTGCACAGGTTGGCAGACACACAACAAGGATACAGACCACCTGACTGGTTCAAATTCACTGTCGGAGCAAATATACACGGTGGGAGCTCTCTGTCCATTGGATTATATTAGAACATCAACTGAAGTGAGCCTGACCTCAACTGTGAAAAATCAAAGTGATATTTGCAAACTCTTGACAGCATCAGCTAAAAAAAAAAAGTCTAGAAAAGAAATCACATTGTAGTGCTAGTCATGAAAACCTGTGAAAGTTTGCAAATCTTCAGACATGGGTAAAAAAAAAAAATAATTATATCCACCTTTGCTGGAAAACATCACACAAACAAAATTCCAGCAAATGGGTGCAAGTGCATAGAGCTAGTCTGGACTTGAATCAAGACTGATTTCAAGTACATTAGAGATCCAATCTGAATGTTTTGCACAACTTGTTTCAGGCTTTGACTTTGTGAGCCGAAGGCAGGAGCCCATTTCCTCTATGCTGCATACAACTAATAACAGCTGTAAAATGGTGCTGGCTGCCTGACAGGGCATAATACTTTTATCCTCTGACCTTTCTGAGAAAAGGACCAAGGTTGGCATAGATGCCCACTTGCACATTTTTTCCATCATATAACATATTATCCTGATGCAACTAATTATTAGACCGTAAATACAATTTTATTTTGATGTTTATCATTTCTCAGAATCTCATTTCTCAGAAAGATAAACACCTTCTGCTACTGAGTTTGTAAATACATAAACTTTTTTAAAATCTTGTTTGTAACTGGGTCTTCTTATAAAAAGAATAATATTTTGCATGTTATGTTACCTATAATACCAGAGGTAGAAATTAGAGTTCGACATACTTGTTCTGCGTGCTCTCTGCAATGAACATTCGCACTACAACATACATAGCCTACATGCTAAACCCATATGGAAGCTGGGGAAAAAGAAAAATCTCAAATTTTGAAGTTTAAATTAGGTGCCCAAATAAAATACCCTGTTTTCAAAGGCACCTAGCATTTTCAGACGGAAAGCAAACCAAAACAATCAAGCCTTCTTTGTTGGCTGTCTAAATAAGGTTCTATATTTTAATGAGATAATTAAATTTGAATTAAGAAGTTGGCCTCCATTTTAAAAGTGTTGCTCATCTGACCACAGTTGTAATGGCAAACAGCTCAAGCCACTAAAATCAAAGGGCAGGCTAATTGTATTAGGTTAAAGCATGCAAAGGACTTGACTTTACAAGCCCTTCCTATACAAAACTCCCACTGCCTGCAGGATCGGGGAGTGATCCAGACTTTCCTAGTCCTTTCAGTTCTTTTCGTCATGCTGGAAGAGCTAGGTTGCCCTCTGGCACTGGCTTGCAGCAGCTGCGCAGAATAAACTTAAACATATTGGCACAGGTATGATTAACAATTAGAGGGGGGTAAGTACTGTATTTTAATTTCTCTAAACAAAAGTTTGTGGGGAGTCCACGTCATGTCCTCCCTTTTCAGCTGCAGAATTTATCGTTCAACTTCAGTGGTCTGGAGAAGGCTTTATCCAAATCACTACTCCTGAGCATATTTTGGGTTCAGCTTTTAAGATGAAACTTTTTCCCTTGAATCACGCGTAGTCCAGTCAACATAAATATATATATTGCTCTCACAAAAAAAAAAAAAAAAAAGCTTTTTTGATAAGTTCAATAAATGCTTGGATTTTTCTATTTACTTGAATTCACGGGTACATTTAAAGCTGCTCCCCGAATAAGTCTTTCTTTTTAACTTGAAATACAATTTGGTTCAATTATGCAACTGAATAAATAAACTTATTTGCACAGAAGAAAGCTATAAGCAGTTCACAAGTTGGAAAAGAAATTTTAATGGCCTTAGAATGACTGGGAAATTACTAAATATAGTCATATTGTCCAGAAAAGTGACTGAGATCTTTGCATATCTTTCCATGTGTCTCTTGGAACACATGTTCAGCAAATCTCTCAAATAGTGGAGGAAAAGACAGTTTTCATATTCTCTTTACATCTCAGAAGTATGTTCTTCCTAGGCTCCAGATGAGGAATTTTTATCCCATGGAAGTAAAATGCCTAGCTCTTTTAAAGCTCAGCTACTTCTGACTCTCCTGCAGAGAGTGACCATGTTAATTTGACTGTGGCGAACGTCTGAAGTTGCAGGAAGTGGTTTTCAAATCCTCGCTTTCTGCAAGGCCAAACAATTCAATTTAGTTGAGTCCGTTGAAACTGAAAGACCAGACACCGACCTGAGTTCATTCAGAAGAGAGCACAGGTTGTTGAGATTTGACAGATTGGACATGAAGCTAGAGAAAGCTGCCCCACGTGTGTGGTTTTGTGTTTAGACAGGACTACCAACACTGCTCCTTTCATCTCTCACCCTGCTGCTTTGGGAATTGAACTACCACAGCTGCACACATGCAGTGACCATTACCTGTGATTCTTGTGCAGACCAACCCTGCTCTTGTATGCACAACAAAACCATTATCCCAGGCACGTGAGACTCTACTCACCCCTGGTAACTCACACATTTTGGACACTTGGAGTTACCCTGCTTACTCAGAACAATTATATATCCTTGAGTAGTAAGCCTGGAATACTCTGAACATGCACAGGGCCTAATGCCCACCCACAATCAACATCAGAAGTGCAATAAATCTCACAAGTTCCTACCACGCTGTTGAACACAAACATAAGAAAGCATGTTTAGGTGGGTCTGTGTCCTGGGTATCCCAAGTAATTTACGCTGCCTGTAGAAAACACTGCCAGAGGTGCTGTGGGTCATGGTCTCCCTCCTAACAATGAACACAAGAAAGTGGAGCATCTCCAAGCAGATCCTGCCTCCCAGACCTTTCGGTCAGATTTGTGATAGTCTCAGTGCAGGAGAACGTAACATCCAGTTTGGTCCAATGAGCCATATAAAGCTCAGCGAGATCCTCTTTTCTCAGTCTCAGTCCTTTCCTATCAGTCACTACCAGGCAGGAGGAGTGGAAACAGCCAGCCTCACTGTGTGTTACCAGAAACAGCATGCAGAAACTGACTCTATGGCAGCTGGGAGCTTTCTTCCTCCAAAGGAATTCCTTACTGGCCATTTGCAAGCACAATTCAATTTCCTGCATCAACTGAAAAATGGAGTCTGGTGATGAGAGATGGAATCTGGGACCTCTCTGCAAGTCGCTCCTCAGCTGCAAAGGCTCTCCCTCCAGCCATAACCTTCAGGATCTAAAAGATCTCCAAGCAGGTTTTGATCAAGGTTCAGGTAGATATGAAGATGTGTATGTGCCATGAGGTCAGTTGAATGATGTCCAATCAAGAAGTCAACAGGTGTTGGCTTTGCCAGAACTAGTTGGAGGCATGCATGCCAAAGGTGTCAGTTAGCAAAAGTCATAACACATAGTGAGGCTGGTTTGCTGTGCTACCAAAAAAGTACATTAATCTAGGGGCTAGAACAATCAAGCCAGCATTTAGAAAAAAAAGTACCTCTTAAGACTCATGCCAAACCAACAGAAATGCCATTCTTACAGCTAGCATCCAAATAACCGATCGCATTTCATCACGAAGAAACATGTTGCTATTGCCCGAGGCAAGCGTAGAATCCACTAAGGAACCAAATGGCAATAAATAAGATATTAAGCCTGAACTTGACAAGCAACATTCCAGTTCCTGCCATATTATTTGGTGAGGTGTGTATAAGGAAGGAAGATTATTCTATTAAATTTGTTACTTTTCTGTGACATTTAACTGAGGCAAAGTGCAACCCAGAAAATCAGGACAGGATTTATCTCTCTGGCCTTTGAAAGACAGGTAGGGTCTGTCTGAGGAATGCAGCTCAGGGTCTCTCTTGACTTCATTTATTTATTTTGGTACAGAGGGATGACCTGGTATGTATACTCACATGTATAGCTCCTTGCAAGTATTGAGAGCTAGGATAAATTGAGAAATACCACAGGCAGAAATTAAATGAAGCAATTTTAAAAGCGTGTTAACACAATGCTCACGAGACCCTTGCTTTGAAAGAATACATTGTACAAGAACATGGTACTTATTCCTAGCCCAGGAAAAAAAAAGTGTCTTGGTACAAGCTCTTTTGTTATCAATATGAGTAGTGAAGTATGCTGACATTTTATTCACCAGCTCATAGACAGATTCCGATAAAACAACCTGGATCATTCCTGTGGTAAAGGCAGCCAGTCATCACCACTACAATAATGTTACTTCCCTGTTTTCTAAAAGCAGTGAAAAAGCATCCTCAGCTTCTGTGAGTGCAGTGAATTAAATTGCTAAGGGATTACAGGCTAGCAGCATGTGTAAGACCAAATTCATCACACATACCTCCATTCACTCTAGAATGTCCCTGGGCAACTCCTTCATCTCCTTTCTGTCTATGGTGAGAGCTCAGAGTATTTCTCCCTCCTCCTTGTCATATTTATTTCTCTCAACAGTGTTGTTTCTTTCCTGTCCAAAGATAAGTCATTCACAGTGTTACCACATAAAATTCTGAGCACAGATGTGTTAAGGGTCCTATAAGCTGCGGGTTTTTGCTCTGCAGACATTTGTCAAAGTGCTTGAAGCTGTGATTGCCTGCCTCCCGTTTCCAGTCTCTAATGCCCAAACCATTACAGTTCTGCCCACTGATGCCTAAAACATTCCCTAAAATATTTGCATTGATTGGACATAGCTTTTAAAAACAAATACGTCCAAGCTGACGGACAGATGATAATAATTGTGTGACCTCACAACCTTGACCAGCAAACAAAATAGAAGCGTCACAGGAAAGCCTTGTTCTAACCCGTTTGCCACAGTTTCAGCTTTCCTCATAGCAGCAATCATAGGTTGCACATACTTGGGGGTAGGGCTCCCTTCTCCCTCCTATTTAATTAATTTTCAGAGTTTGAAGAGCTCTAAAATCAGAAAAAAAAACCCAAACAGTCAGCTGCTCAGCACTCAAGGCTGCAAAACGCCAGGAGCACTTGAAGCTTCCCTTATCAGCAGCTACACACAGTGTCATTCTCTCATCATCCTCAGTGCTGAACAGGAACATACCAGGGGAAACACTGCTCAGGAGCCACTTGCCTGACACGTGTAGCAAGCACATACTCCTGTGTTTTGTAAGCAGACCTGTCAAGCCTCATGCATAGAAACCGGTCATCTGACCTCTTGTTTCGATTCATCACAGCAGCACCAGCAACTCGCCTACTCCACTCCTGGAGCAAAAGAGAGGTGGTTGCACTGTAAAGCAGCAAAGGCTGTGCCTCCCACCAAGTCTCTTCCCTCCCTTCCCTTCAATACACAAGCAAAAAGGACCCATGCTGGAACAGACACTTTCTAGGGCTGCAGCCTTCCCCTGCAGCACATCTTGATCGCAGAATACGATATTGCTGAGGAAACACAGACAACCCAAAGAGGTGTGCCCTCACGGTACAAGCCAGTGCCTGCAGCTGCACACGCTGAACAAGATGAAGATGATGAAGGCTATGGAAAGCTTTCTTATTTCCTATGCAACTCAGGACAAAGACTTGAGCCTGATGCAACTCTTATCTCGTTAGTCTAAAAACCAGGAGGAGACTATTTTCAAACTTAAAATATATGTGAAGAATTCATTAACTGCTGTTAAAAATAAAATACCCAAGGAAGAGGGTTCTGTCTGCTTAGACATGCCCAGGTTCTGCAAGAGGCACCCTCAGGCCCTGCTGACTTGTGTGACTCTGTGGCACCTCAGGTACTTTGTGGTGGGTCTTGTTTGGTTCCATGAATCTAGACTGAGACAGGGCATTTATCTCAGTTTGCTCATCACAAAAAGACTAAAACTACTTGTAAGATCATTGCACGCTGTGACAAATGAGCACGGAGGAATGCAAAACACAAGTTATGCCTTTGTAAAGATTGCTCACAAATCAGAAGATAGATTTATTTTTTTTTTACCTCTCCTAATTAAATCTTGCTATCCGTTTGTTTATCTTCCTTCCAGATGAAATAAAATAGCCAGAGAATGGTTAATATATCTATGTGAGGAATACAGGTTCAGTTTGCAAATAAACTGCCCCGAGACCCATTCTAATCACGTTTAACAGTGACCCCTAGTGTTCCTCGGCAGCATCTTTGCTTTTTCTTGGGTATTAGGCAAAGAATCTAAAATAAACTAGACTAAAATAAACCTGATTTTATACTGCAGAACCGTATCAGCGCTCAGCTTTGCAAGGGTCCATAAAAATCCAACGAGAGAGTAACACTATGTGGCTGTGTATTGGTTAGACATTTCTCTTTAGCCGTAGTATTGTAAAGACCAAATTTCCAATGTCTGGCTGAGAATTGGAGGACTATTTCAGAGTTTGTAAAAAATTAAAACCAAGGAAAAAAAATCCACAAAAACTTCCATTGGCACATATTATGGAGCTCTAGATGACAAATTTCTTGATGACATTTTATTTTAACAACATTTCACTAAGCAACTACTTTTGCAGTCAAGCCTATTGTTACAAATGTGATTAATATTTGGTCTTATTACTCATATGTTTACATTATTTACATAGTGCAAAATGTCATGGCACAATATCTATTTTGGCAATAGTCGGGGTCTACACTTGGAGATTTCAAAGGATATCAAATCCTGGCTAGCTATTTCTGATGAGAGCCGCTTAGGACTGCCAAAAAGGGAGAGACTAAGCCATATCTGAAGACTGGAGTGGGACAGTAAAAGGCCAGGAGAGGGAAATCTGGAAATAAGTAGAAGGGAAACTTCAGATCCTAGCCACAACAGCTGCATAAGTAAACATAAGTAGAAAAATGAAGCTAGAGAAGACAGTGAACTTTATGACATCTTTGTGATCCATGAGAAACGTTAAAGACAGAATGGGTACAGGTCTCCAGTCACTACAATTATCTCTGCAAACCCAGACTAAGCCATACATAGCCATAACCACATGTGAAGCGTCTAGTTTGACTTGAATTTAATCAAGTATTTCCATTAGCAAACCCCAAATAAATAAATAAATAAATAAATAAAAGAATTTTTAAAACACTTAAAAATAATAATCTATCAAAACAAGACCTATTCTACTATTCTACTGGGTATTTCACTTTGGTACTTATATAGAAATTTGGATCAACAGAAGAGTTAATAATATGAAACATTTCCAAAAAAATCACTACTGAATACATATCTTCAGACATTTATTAGATCTACAGTCGAAAATAAACTACAAGTGCCATCCTGCTTTAAAACAAACAACAACAAGAAGAAAATTAAAAAGAGAGAGAATATGTAATAATGGTTATGAAAAAGACAAGTGTTTTTAACTGCAGGTAACTATTGAAAGTTCAAAACACCTCTCAGTCTCCCAGTGTCATTTTCCACTTAGATTAAGAACCAATTTGTAAGTTTTCAGTTTTCCAAAAGATGGCAGAAATTCACACATACACAAACCTATCAGTTGATTCGAGACTTGTGCAGTAACACTAGAGGTCAGCAGAGCAGCTTTTAAATCAAAGTCTTGCAATCTCAACAGTTAATGTTATCTGGTTAAGATGTGCCAAGGAACTCCGCTTTCGTAAGGGAACAAAATGGACATAAGGTATTTCTGTTCTTATAGACTACTTACATCTGCTCAAAGTATCATGATTTTTATTCCCATGCACTAGCACAAGCAAGGCAGTGTAAATCGGAGCTGAATAAATTAGTTTGCAACGAAATATCCTTTCACTAACACTCTTTATTTTTAAACATAAGCTAGCACCCCTCCAGCCATCTATTTCACTTATGTAATCTTTACTGGCAGATTTAGTTAATGCTTCATTAGGCTTCACCTCTTCCTGAAAAGGAATTTTAGATATTGTTTGATATATTGTAGTCAATCATAAAGAGTTCTTCAGATGGGCTTCCTTCCCCGTCCGTGTGCTGAGGACCAACAGGTTCTACTCTCACAACTGATTTCCCACAGATAGTCAAGACAAACAGCCTCTCCTGCGTCAAAAAGTATCTCTGACTGCTGTACAAGGAAGATGTGATACTATTTAGCCTCAGTAAGAATTACCAAACATAGTATTTCACAGAATCACAGACTGGTTGAGGTTGGCAGGCACCTCTGGAGGTCATCTGCTCAGCAGGGCCACTAAGAGCTGGTTGCCCAGGACCATGTCCAGACTGCTTTTGAATATCTCCAAGGAAGGAGACTGCACAATCTCCCTGGGCAACCTGTGCCAGTGCTCAGTCACCCTCACAGTGAAAAAGCATTTACTGATGTTCAGGCTTCTGGTCCTGCCACTGGGCACCAATGACCACAATATTTATTTACTTATAAGATGCAGAGTTATGCATAACTATTTGTCACATCAGGGCATTTTTAGATTTGCAAGTTGGCATTAAAACAAAGAAATCGAAACCAGTTTGGAACCTCAGGTTACCAACTTCTGCAGTAGCTAGCACTATATTAAAATAGGAGTATAGGGCCCCCTGAACAAATCACAGGCTCCACAGTCAGTCATGAGAAAAACCATGCTCAGTTCTCACTCCTACACAACACAAGTGTCTAGGGATGCAAAATGAAGAAGAGTTTCACACTATGAGCACAAATCTGTCAAAATGCAAATGTGATTATGCAAAATGCCAAACGCACCTGCAAGAACAGTTGTTGCGATCTCACTAATATTTAGATAACACATTGAGCTTTTGTCGTGGGAATATGCTCTTTTTTTTTTTTTTTTTTGCTAAAAAGTTTCCATGATGAAGTGTTTCTCTGACATGCATGCTGATGCATGGTTCAGTACGCAAGGTTCAGTATAAGGACAGCAAAGTGATTAAAGTAGTTTTTTATTTTGGAAGCTAAATAAATAAAAGTCCTGGCAAGAAATTAAAAGGATTAAATTTAGCAACTCAGTAGAGTTTATGATTAGTCAAAACCACTGTTTTCATCCTCTGAAATGAAATTCTTGTCCATTTCAGCAGAACAACACCACCATACAGGAGAATACAATCTGCATATACTGTTACCATCATGTCTTTGAAAACCTCTAAGCTTCAGAGCAACAGCAATGATAGGAGTCAAAAGACAACCTTCATAGGGTAATGATAACAACAATAAAAATGCGGAGGGGAAAAAAATCAAGAAAAATTTGTTCCAAAGATGGTACAAAACTGCTTTTCAAGGAAACCAAAGTTGAAGCATACATACTTACATGCATCTTAGCTATTTTCTCTTTTGCTTGTGTTGCCTCTCATGCAGCCATTGATCCCATTTCTTTATGGAACTGAAGGATACACGTGCCAAGGCATAACATCTTGGTGTAAGAAGACTGCATCTGTCTGGTACAGCGACCTGAGAAAAACAAAAGTTGCTTTCTGTATATGATTGTTCCAAATATTGCATCTTAGTAACAGAATAATCAAAGTCCATATTTCTTTAAGAAGAAATACCAACAAACTGGAATTCATGTTAGCTACCAGAAGTGTCATGGATCTTCTTGTCCATGCTGGTGATGAACTGCAGCGGTGAGCAGTCCTCTCGATGGTCAACAGAGATGAGTAACAAGCTATACAGCTGCTCAAGCTACAGTCAACCAATACATGCTGGGTCTACAGTCAACAGATGAAGTTTTGACATTACTCACTACTTCACTGTCCTGAGGTCTAGAGAGCAAACTCTTAACCAAGCGGACACATTCCTATAATATACAGCATGCACATTTCAAGTAAACATCAGTATTTCTACTTCCAATGAAATGTCAGAGTGATCAAAACTATGTCCCAAGCCCCAGAGTTCTCACAGTATCGGAACACGTGTACGATGCATTACTTACAGACCACACGCATGTTGCGGTCTGCTTCTTCCCTTTTCTCTGCATCCAACTATCTGACTGCTTTCTGCTCCTGTACCCGTGCTATTCTGAACTGTAAGAGCTACCATTATGGCATGCAAAATAATTGTTTGTTTCCAGATTGCTCTGCTGCAGCCCTGAGCATGCAAACATACACACCTGAGCCACCTCTCTATATCTTTCAGTTCTGGATAATGGAGAGAGGCAGAGGGAGAAGATATTTTAAAAGGTCAAGCCACTAAGTCCCACTACAAAGACTCCATGGACTGTTTTGGGAACTTGGATAGACAGCACACATGTAGACACACAGGACAGGATTTATCTGCCTAAACATGGGCATCTAGTGACAATTTAGGTATTGCTGTGGATCCATCCAGCCTCCTGACCCCAAATCAGGAGGCCAAAGCTCTTCAGCAGACTAGTCCCATCCAGATGTCACAGATACTCTATAGCAACTCAGATAATGCTCAAATTTAACTACACTCCTACATGTTGAAAAATGAATGGAGGTCCTAGGGTAGACTCCATTCAATATTAAGCCACATACATTATTGTTAAACAGGCGTTTAAGGTGTCATTCGAGTCAGTAGGAATCTAATGAACACAACCAATAGAGTCCAAAGAGCCAGTCAGCTCCCCCTAATACAGACCATCCGTGTTTGGTCAGCTGAATTAATGGTTTTTGCTCCACTGACAATGGAAATTTCCAGGAAAATGGCAAAATCTAGACTAATGGCAAAGTAAGCCAAGAGACTTTCATCTGCCTCCCAGTACATCTAGCCTGGCTCATCACCTTTACTTTGGACTATGGTTACATAGACACCGCAAGTGAGAAGGCACATTACTTTGCATACTGGCCAACGAAACTGATTCAGGTGCTTCTCAAGAGAAATTCAAGGGATGTTAGATTGAAAAGAAAATCTTAATGAAGCAGAAAATAACTCTTACGGCTAAGTCTTCCTTCTAGACATAGCTGTACCATTTCTTTAACCTTGTATCAAGAAGAGCCTAATTGTAGTCAGTAGCATAGCTTTGTAATAAAAGTTGCCTTTTGTGGTGCAAATATTTGTTTATTTCCCTGTGTTAAAATTTATCCTGAAGGCTTTACATTTTGGTGTAAGCAGCATGAGGAAGGGAAAGAAAATTGCATTGTCTTCATTTCCTTAAAACAGGTTTCTCTTTGTTGGCTTCTAAGCCAGAAGGATTAAATATCCTTAAGCTCATCCTTGGCACCTCCGTAGCCATAATGGAGTAATATTGCATGTATGAAAGAGAAAAATCAGCTTGAAAGAGGCCACTCTTCTAAAATTAAACTCTTGGAAAAAACAAAGCCAAACGTGATCTTAGTTATTCTGATACAATCAATGGGACTCACTCATCATCACTGCAATGAATCAAAACCTGCTGCAGAAAACAAATAGAAATTCCAAGATTATTTATTTTAGGGGAAAAAAAAATCTAAAAAAGGAACAAAAAAAATCCCCCCAAAATCTAACAGCAATAAATTTGTATCACATAGATAACCACAGGAAGAAAAGTGTTCTACAAGCCCAACAAAAGCTGATTTCCTACAGATTGAGTCACGCAGCTCCACAAATGATTTGCCAAGCTCCAGTTTCCCTTCTTCCACAACACCTTTTGTCCCTGTCCTCTCATGTACTTCAAGCCTCCTGCCATATCCTCCAATTGTGATCCTGAGCCATTCACACTCTCACTGGACTCCTGGCAGTCCAAATGGAGCAGATAACTGCTTAGTTCAAGCTGGGGGTGGAAAGAGGCAGCCCTTCAGATCTCTGTCGTCTTGCCACTGACTTTCACAAAACTTGCAGGAACTAACTTTGCTATTGCAGACCTCTCTTTACCTCTTAAACTTGCTTGACAGGGAAAGATGTTGTGGAAGGCAGGACTGATTTACAGTGCAGTTGTGTAAGCCAAGCTAACACGTGAGAGAAAAAAAATTAAAGACTCTCAGTTTAATTATAGATTGCTTTATTGATAGCTCAGGCAGTTCACTGTGGGCAATCAAATAATAGAAGATCGGATACAGAAAATAATGTCACACTAGTAAGCCTAGAAGACATGTTACTATTTCTACATTGAAAAGCAAGAATTCTGTAAGATAACTGAAGAATGCTGTTAGGAGACATCACAAAGCCAATTGCTTCACTTCCCATCCTTCTCCACCTCCGTGTATGCTATGGATGCTCCTGACTTGATCAAGTTATTCCATTTCCACATTTACTTTTTTTAGACCCATTCAAAAAAATAAAAATAACACATTTTCCCATCTCCCTACCCTATTCCTGTTAGCAATTCTGCAGAGAGCAGAGAGGAGTCACACTGCAGGAGCAATTCAGGCGTTCTGCCTTTGTAAAGTGGGGATTGTCAAGGGTTGCACCCTGCCAGGTCTGCAGTAGTTATACTCAGGGTCGGAAACAGGGGTCCACATGGATTTGGGGTTGCAGGGATCACAAGAGGAAAAGCTTCAAAATAAGGGCAGCAGGGGGTCATTCTCATTTTCTACTTATCCAGACAAAACAGCTGAGTTAGGGGTTGTCTCTGAAACCTTCCAAGAAAGATCAACACCTGCTACTGGGGCATTTTGGGAACCTCTCCCACCTTAAATGACTCTGTTTTGGAAGCTTCACTTCAGTTACAATACCTAAGCTAGAAACTAGGATGCTTTTCTGATAGCAAAGAAAACTTTTTTTTCATGTACAAACTCAAAGTGAGCATATCCACTTCAACTGGATCAGGTTTACTTGTGCATGCATCAAACTAACTCAGAAACAGTAACTTAAAAGCGGCAGGAGGAAGCTATGCACTAACACCAGCATACAGTATCTATGTATGTATTTTTAGAACAAAAGCAAGAAAGAAGTACTCAATCCATATAAAAATATAGAAACTTCCACAAAGTGATAAAGTTTTAATATGACTGTGGAGCTCTCCTCTTCCTCTCAAGATTTAAGATACTAGAGTATCTAGTAAAGCAGTTCATTTTAACTGACTCTCTACCTTCACAACTGTTATAAGTACTACTAGCAAATCAGTAGGTATATCAACACCTCTTAACCATTAGAGTCATTTTGTTCTTTACTACTTCTGGATTTGAAAGTGAAACCTATATATTATTTGGAACTACTTAAAGTTCAATTTTCCCCCTATTCACACGTAAAATAATTTTTAAGCTTCAGCCACCAGTTCACAAAAATCTTGCTGTTCACAACACCACACGTCAGCCCCATCTATTTGCCCCCAGGCATACCTCATTCCCAGTGAAGGAGCAAAACTTTGGAGTGTATCCATAAGGATGCTCACTTTGAAGTCCTTCTGCTTTTACAGCCAGCCACTTCACAAGCGGTGAGGTCAGAGCAGCTTCCCATTGCAGAAATGGAACTGGAGCCCACCTGAGCACACTCACTGGAGCAGCACTGCCACAGCCTCCCAGCATAGCTCAAGCAACCATTCCCAGAGCTCCAGTCCCAGAAATAGCTTGCTCAGGTGAGCTAACTTTTCAGGAGAACATGGGAAAGCAGCACATAACACACAGACGTCACAGAGCAACCTGAGGTGATGTACTCTGCTTTGATAATGTAAGAACTCTACAGATGCTAACAAAGTAATGACATACTCTATGTGCATTTCAATGCCTCAGTTTCCTCACCTTTGTAGAGGCCTCTGCAAGATCCTGCAGATCATAAGTCCTCTCTGTGCTTCAGACCAGCTCCCTGTGACTATAGCTGCTCTTAACAGTCACCCATCCCCAACAAGAGTGTTTTCTTCTCGTCCAGCCCCCACACTTCCTGTTCATCTTTTTTTTCTTCCCCAGCCAAGACTTTTATCTTACAGATTAGCACAAACTCCTATTTTTTTTTCTTTTTTTTTTGTTCTGGTTTTTTTTTTTTTAATGTTTCAAACTTGGTCCTGTACTGAGATATTTAAATGTATCTTGTTCTTCTTCAAGTTCCTGGAGTTTGTTGCCCCAATATCTCAGGCTGAATAGAAGCCATTGAGCTCTGATGACTTACTGTTACATCTTGTCTAAGGGCTAAACAGGCAACTTGTGAGCAAATTGTGGGTTCCACCACTCAGCAGTTTCTAAAGAGTATGAAAATCTCACTCAAACATCTTTTACTGTACAAAGAAAGATCCACAAACTGATAAACACGTATGTTGTTAGCTGTAATTTCAAAGAGATTTTAAACCAACTAATACAGTGAGTGGAGTGGTAGAACCCATGGCAAGCCAGAGGTTTCGTAGAGTTTAAGGTTCAGAAGCTCGATTGCATCCTCTCTTCTGCCACAGTATGATCAGGTGGCCATAGAGACTATTTAGAGACCTGAAGGTGTCCTCAGGTAAGCTGAACATGATGATAATGCTGGTTAGATAGGACCATTGGAGCTGAAGAAACCACTAACAAAAGGATTTGTCCCTTCATTACACAAGCTGATGGAAAGATGAACAAGAATTTTGCTTTTCTCAAGATCTCAGCTACCAAAATGTGAAAAAGTAGCAGACCTAGAAATGCAGTTGAGTAAAAAAAGCAAAATGGATCCATGGTTTACTGCAGGGATAAAATGGGTATCTGCCACCTGCAGCATACACACTCAGTGCCAGAGAAGAAACAGTCCCAAAGGGTGACGCAGTGCGAGGTGAAAATCCAGTGTAATTAATAACAGGTGGAAAACACTGAAGTCAAGCAGTTTTACATCAAAGTGCATCTGCAAATAGATCAAGGGCACATGGATCCTATTTTTCCCAAACAGATATTTTTTGCTTGCGACCAGCTGCCATCTCTGTGGCCTTCATGCTGTAACTCCAACACAGGTTTTCCCTCTCCGTCAGAGCACACACAGATGATTCCTCCTCTTGTACCAGGCCTACCTGCTCCAAGATGTATCAGGCAGCACCTGAATTATTTAAAGTCAGGCATTTTAATGGTTCGTGTTATCTGTTTTTCAGTAATAAAAGGGGAAATTTTTCAGCGATGTCCTAGTGGATAATGATTCCCTGATCTGTGTGATACCAAAAATGACTGGACAATGAAGGACTTGCAGGAAACCCCCTGGCACACCACCTGCCATGGCTGCAAAGCCTTGAGGAAATATTTTCACCTCAAGGCCGCAGTAGCCAAACCGAGAGCCTCAGGGCAACAGCTCTCTGCAGAGGCCCTCACAGAGACAAACCCCGGCCTCAAAACTGCAGATGAAAGCCTCAGAATAAATTTATTAGGGGGTGAGGCTGGACCGTGAAGAAAAGTCTCCGACTAAATTTATTTGGGGAGGAGGCCAGCGGCTCTCGCGGTGAGGTTTTCCCTCTCCTCGGCGGCCCCCAGCGCTCCCGGAACGATGCGCTCGGGCCGCTGTTTCCGGGAGGGAGGGAAGGAAGGGAGGGAGGACGGCGCGGGGGGCGGGTTTGAGCGCGGCACGGCCGGGCCGGGGCGTCTCGCCGGGCGGGCGGCGGAGAGGCCGGCGCGGCGGGCTCGGCGCCTGGGCCGCCTCCTCTT
The DNA here is from genome assembly GCA_009806455.1 of Tetrax tetrax. Classification (NCBI taxonomy): domain Eukaryota; kingdom Metazoa; phylum Chordata; class Aves; order Otidiformes; family Otididae; genus Tetrax; species Tetrax tetrax. The sequence continues at coordinate 43,770 of WHYT01017242.1, forward strand.
CGCCTCACCCCCTCAACCGCCCGGGAGGATGAACCTGGAGCGGCTGAGGAAGCGGGTGCGGCAGTACATCGACCAGGTGAGGCGCGGGGGACGAGCGGCCGTTGGTGCGGGGTGGGGTTTGCTGGGGAAGGGGCGGCGGGCCCGCCGGCTTTCCCCGGGGAAGGGCTCCTCCCGGCCCGGCTCGGTGCCAGCTTCGATAGCAGGGGTGAAGGGGGTTAATTTTGAAATAATGCCCTGTTTCCCCTCGAAGGGGAGGGAGCGGGGATGGGGGAGAAGTGCGGAGGGCCGGAAGAGCCGCCTGTGCGGCCCCCGCTGGGAGCTGGGGCGTGTGGCCTCCCAGCAGCGTGAAAGGGGGGGGGGGTTCGTGGTTTCCTCCTCGTTGGGAGCGGTGGGGCTGCTGTGCGGCCAAGGCGTGTTTGCAGGATTCCTCTTTCACAGATTGTGCCGTGCTCCCCTGGTGATTATAGATGCCCATCGTACTCCCCTGTGGCGCTGCAGACTGCTATTAGAAAGGCAGGCTTGTTTTCATTCGTTGATGGATTCAGTAATTTCGTTGCTGCAGGGCAAACAGAAAAAAAAAAAAACAAACACAACGGGAAAAATGCATTAGTAAATTAGATTAAATATAGCATGAATTCACACTGCTCTATTTCTGGTTCAAAGCCTTTGGTACTGGCATCACTACTGCGACAAACTCATCCCTTCAGTGAGCACAAACGTTTCTGTGTGTGGCCAGAAAATCTGACAGAAAGATTGATTTGGTGGATTTTGTTGTTATGTTGTGCTGTACTCGTATGAGTTAAACTGGTTCACTAAGCTGCTTTGGCACACAGCTATAGAGACACTTGTGCTGTTCTGAGGAAGGGGCATCAGGAGGAACCTGGCACTGCTTCTTTGTGGGATATAATCAACTTATAGTGCTGTAAAACTGCTCAACAAAAGTTATATAGTGCCCTGTAGGCCTGGATTATGCCTTTCTTTTGTGATGTAGAGTTATTTAAACATTAGTTTTTCTAGACATATGTAGGATTTTAGGTTGGGTTTGTTGTTCGTTTTTTTTTTGTTGGTGTTTTCTTTTTTCATGGGAGTACAGATTGAAATCAAACTGTTCTCTTGGTAAATTTGCTGGGCATTTTTAATCCCCATCAAGTAGGGAATGTGGAACATGGCATAGAAGAGACTACTTAGGTCATGGAGTGTAGTGCTTTGTGACGACTAGAGTACCTTCAGTATGCATTTTGGAAAAGTCGGCCAAACCTCTGCTCCTAAAGTATAAAACAGTCTCTAAGATTGTAACTGAACTCCAGACTATAATGTTGTGGGCAAGAGCAAAAGTCATCAGGGCTCTTCTAGTCCTTGCAATGGCAGGATAGCTGTTAAATGTCCAGCAGATCTTGAGAAGCATATTATTCCTGATAGCATGGAGAAGGATAAAAAGGAACAACGATAGCCTCTGCTGATCTTCTTGGAGAATAATCTCAGCCAATTCTGTGAGGTTTTGCATAGCACCTCAAATCTGATGGCAACCTTAGCTGAGTTGGTGTGGTATACCTGCAGACTCTGCTTCTGTCAGATCTCTAGCTTACACCAGTCTTCTCTATTTCACTCACTTCTCCTGAACTGCAGACTTAAGGCTGAAACTGTGTCTCGAAGGATAAGGGGAAATTCACACAGGGACTATGGTTTGTGTGAGATTAAAGCATCTTTACGGGAGAAAGAAAATTTCTTAATCAGAGATGCTGCTGCTGAAGGTTTCAGAAGTAATTTATACGTCCTTTGTATAGTATTCTTTTTCTTCTAAAATGTAGCATTTATTTTAACTCGAAGGATGGAATTCTGACTACTTTTTCAGTGATAGCAAATCAACTAATGACCTATTGCCACACTTAGGTAGCATATGCCTTTACATCAAAGATACCTGCATTTTATTGAAAATAAACAACCCCACATCAAATTGCTTTTTGATATCTTTTAAAAGTTACAGTACTGGCTCTTTTAAACTGTTTTTTGAACTTATAAAGATCTCAAATGTGAATCGCCATTAGAGACAGATATTAAATATGAATTATCTACAATGTATTTCAAAATAATCCAGGAAAGTAACTCTAAATAAATACTAATTATTTCTATCATACTTTTACAGCAGCAGTATCAAAGTGCCCTGTTTTGGGCAGACAAAGTAGCTTCGTTGTCTCATGGTAAGTAGTTGCTTTTACGTCGCTTTTCATTAACTTCTTTCTGATAGTGTTCTGTTTTGGTTTTGTTGGGGTTTTCTTTAAGCTATGTGGCTAAATGCTGAATATGAGTGCTTTTATGTGATCTTTGGAATGCCATTTTTCCAAATAGAGCATGGCCAATATTCCATCCCTTTTGAATTTGGCCAAAACTAATGTTTGGCCAAACCTTAAGTTTTGCCTACCTTAAGAGACAAAAAAAAAAAAAAAAAAAAAAAAGCTACGAGAGACAGCAGTGGTTTCCTACAGGATTCACTGTTGTTCTGAGTGACAAGTAGAATGCAGGTTTACAGAGTGAGTGAATGCTGGTAGCCGATGTCTGCCTACAGCCACGGTCCATTTACACTTCTTAAAACAATTCTAGGAGCTTGATCCCACAAAACCTTTGGTTGCCAATAAAGTACGAGAGTACTAAGCTATTCTTCTGCAATTGTAACTTCAAGCTGCAGAAGTCCAATACTTTCACTGTTGTTAGGTGCCCACTGATCTTTTTTGAGAGATACAATTCTGGGTTGGTTTCTTTTCTGCCCTGTGGCCAAGGGCAGGGTAACCACCAACTGTGACCTTTTTTTAGATGTTTTCACTGTTGTCACCGTCTTATGACAAACCTCTAGTATGACATTTTTTCATATTCGCTGATGTCTTTTTAAAATGAAAAAATAATCAGATTTTAACTTTAATCTCTCACTGACAGGTATGGTAAGTTGTTTATACATACATATATATATATATATAAAAGAGAAGTTTGTAACTCAATAGGATGCTAGAGAGGGGACAGATACTTTTCTAGTGAAGCAAAAGTCAATATTCTGTATGAAAGGGTTTAAAGATATATTATAAATTAATGATTTATTATTTGGTCTTTTATTTTAGAGGAACCACAAGATATCTACTGGTTGGCCCAATGTCTTTACCTAACAGCTCAATATCATAGGGCAGCACACGCCCTTCGATCGCGTAAGTTGGATAAGGTAAGTCAATTTAGTCAAAGACTTACTGCTGTTATTCCCCTTTTAAGCCTCTGCTGATAACCACAGTGACTTCTTCACCATCAGAGGATAAGGTTTATGGGAAAAGTAGTTAAACTCCATCATGCATATTTTCTTGTCTGAACCAAGTATAGCCCTGTGTTCAGTTGGCCAGATTGAAACTCCTGTCCTCAGAAAAGAGAAGGGGTCCAAGGATGTGACTGCAGTAGTTATGGGAAGGTGCAGTGTCACTTCAGATGTAGCTATTTAAATTGTCCTTCCGCTCCGCTAATGAGCGGTGAAGGCAAGAGTGAAGCAAGTGCCCTCTGAGGGTTTAACAGTTGGGGAAGTGTTACAGACTTAGTCATTTTGGTCAGGAGACATTTTTGGAGGTGGATGGGATGAAGCAGCCATACAACCGAAAAAGGAGAGAGCAAAGTGGAGTCTAGCAGTGTAAGTAAACGTGCTCTCTCTTTATAGCTAATATGTGTGAAACTTCTCTTTCAGTTATATGAAGCATGTCGCTATCTTGCAGCTAGATGTCACGTGAGTACACTTTTTAACCTCTTTTAGAAACAAACCAAGCTAAATAAAAAATGCATCTTGGGAAGATTAGGTCCTAACCGGCAATGTAGATATCTGTGTTCAATGGAGTAACAGGTTTAAATTTTGTGACAGTTGATTTTGTTCTTTAATATTCAGTATGGTTGCTGAGTATCTATTGCGGTACTATTCTGAAGAAAACCAACCAATCTTTTTTTCCCAGGAAAGAAAATGCTCCTGTGATATTTTATGAGAAAAGAATGTGAACCATTTTTGTCTCCTGTCTTCATGTTTACATTTTTAATTGGTTGGTTGTAATCTAACCAGATGAGATGTGATTTTATAAATATAGTTAGCAGCTTTATACTTTTCTATAAAATGTGATACATAAATAGTAAAATGCAGTGCTTTCACAGGAGAACTGAATAAATTGGTAGATTAAATATAGAAATTTAAAATAGAATAATGCGCTGCTTATAGAATAACATGATTGTATTTTATTAAAGCTTGTATGAACTATTTTTAGAAGAATATTTGCTTCTGTGATTGCATAATGCTGAATAATAAATTTTTCTGTAGGTGTCAATTTTTTGCATATTATAGTTGACTAGTAAAATAGTCAACTGCAATAACGAAATGACGTATGTCCAAATAAGAATATGCATGCATGAAAAACCTGCTGATAAGCACTGGTTGTTATAATCTGTGCCTTTGAAATGTGACACTGTGTTTATTGGTGCTTTATGTACAGATGTTTCAAATCCCAACCTTGTTTTTTACATGCACGTGTTTGGCTAGTATGCTGCAAAAGAACATCAACAGGCCCTGGATATTCTTGATATGGAAGAGCCAATCAACAAAAGACTTTTTGAAAAATACTTGAAGGATGAAAGTGGATTGAAAGACTCTAGCACAGACTGGGAAATGTCACAATCCTCTGTAAGTGACATCTTTTAAACAAATATTTTTATAACTGAGGAAAAAAAAAATATATAAAGTCAGAAAGTTATTTTACAGCTGTATGAATCTGAAGCTGTGTTTAAGCTTTCTTTTCTTGTATAACATATTTTTCAAAAATGCTGAATTGTTTTTCTTTCAGTCAGAAGTCATGTGTCAGCTTGCCTGAATGAAAATAACTTGGTTTGCAAACATGAAGAGTGCTTTTCAGCAACTTCCCATAAATTATTTGCAGACACTTTGTGGGAAGTTCATGATATAGCATTAGTTTTTTGGAGTCTTTTAGCAGCATGCTGCAGTTTCAGTCTTGATAATGTAAACTAACATTACTTCCAGCTGGACTGCAGATTCTGAGATAACAAAGCAAGTTTTCTCCTCCAGATATTTTTAATGAGATACTTTGTTAATCACTCAGATGTTGTTCTCAGTGGAACTTTTGTTGATCACACTTGAAAATTATATGATGTGAAGTTGAAATTTTTGAAGCTCAGTAAAGAAATTCTGTATAGGCACACAGTTAAAAGAGATCGGTACCACATGTAGGCTGAAGAGTCCGTGAAGAGTCTTCACTTTCGGAGTTATCAGCTGAAGTTTATTAACTGAAAGTACAGTGAAGGTGATTGACAGATGGCATTTTCCCTGCAACACTGAAATAGCAAAATATTGATGCCAACTTATTTCAAATGTTGGCATTAATGGGCTTAAGGGAGAAGTGAATTAGGCTGAGTTACTATGGTGCACCTTATGGGAATGTTTAAGGTACCACTGCAAGCAAAGGAAGGAGTCCTCAGCTTTGAATATTCATTATTGATCCCTGTTTCGTGGTACTCTTGGTCCAGATGTTTGGGTGGCCGATTATTGATCTAAATTGAGAAACGGTTTTGACTGAAAAAGAACCCAGCCAGAAGACTTAACTTCCATCAGTCCTTAGCTTCACAAATGCTTGTAATAATGTGGTTAGTGAATGCAAGGATAGGTTTGGTTTGCCAAAGGAGAGATCTACTGAAGTGGGTACTGCTATGAGAAATTTTAAATCAAACTCCTCTCTAGGAATGTAGCTTTTTCAAACTTAATTTGATTAGTTTACACAGCCACTAGTTCCAGAATAAGGGTGACTGGCCTCTGAGCTCATAACAATATCCTGCTTTAGCAGCCCCCTGGGGTTTATCAGTTGTTAATGCAGCTGTACTGTTTCTCACGTGCGGACTCCCAGGGGAGTTGGTCTGCTTAGTCTGATGGCGTAGATGCATCACGTGTACACTTTCTCCAAGTAACTTGCTGACACTTCTGTGGCCTTCTGACTGACTTGAGCACTCATCTAGGGAGTTCTGGAAGAACACGTTAGTTATTAGACATCTTAGCACAACTTTAACTATGGTGATAATGATCTTTCACTACTTTTGTTTCGGAAACATCTATGTTTTGGGTTGAAAAGGATATATTTTTCTGGTCAAAGTAGTTGAGTCAGTTGATTTGGCCTTTTTCATCTCTACTGCGGTCATTCCTGTCTTGCCTGAGATACATGGTTTAATAGTCAACAAAAGTGAATCACCTTTCAAAGTGACAATTTCCCAATCTTGAATATAAAGGGAGTTTAGTATAAATAGCTTACACCTCAATATCAGAGAGCTAGATGTCAGAAGTAGAAAAGATAAAACTCTGTCCTCCCTCTACTTATTTCAAGTGTGTGTTCATTTGGTGATAGATAACCTGTCAGAGCGTTAATTTGACTTTTTAAGCTAGTAGAGACAATATTTTATTTAAAGACAGCACTAGAAAACCAGGTTCCATCATACATAAATGCTTTTTACTTTTCAGGGAACCCATTTGATTTATGCTCAAAACCAAATTGCAAACATTGATTCAGTCTTTGACCTCCAGCCCTGCTTTTCCACCAGATCAAGAGCTCTATATGCCTTTTGCGAGGGAAGATCTATGATGCTTTGGATAACAGAACCTTAGCAACATACAGCTACAAAGAGGCCTTGAAGCTTGATGTTTACTGCTTTGAAGCATTTGATCTTTTAACATCGCACCACATGCTGACGGCACAAGAAGGTTTGGATAGCAGTATTTCTCAAAGACAAGTAACATTTAGCTGCTTTCTCCATATGCCTTTTTCCTGGATAAAAATTAAAGCAATACTACAAGTAACAGGCTTCAAAATGTTAAGAATAGAAAATGTATGAAATCAGTGAAAATTATGATCCACTCAAATTTACGTTTGAACTTTACTTTTCAGTCTTGCAGTACTAAGAATTAAAAGAAACAAAATAACCCTTCCTGTTAGCTCAGGAAGCTCCCACGCTCTTTGCCCAGCCTCAACAATATTTTTCCTGTGTTCTCAACTTCAGACGTCGAATCCATGAAACCCTGCTGGTGTTTGTTTAGTCATAGTAGGCATTGGTTAATACAGCATTCTGAGCAATAAAATTTGATACGTAGAGTAAGTAATAATAGTGGTGTGTTATGTCATCTTTGTTAAATTTTATGTAAAGATCTAAAAGGAAAAGCTAAGAATTCAATCATTGCTTTACATAATTAATAGCATTATCTTAGTGTATCTGTACTGTTATCTTCCTTGTAGTTTTGGGATGAGCATTATAAAATTCTTCTTTTTTAAGTTCTTAAAATGTTGGATCTTGCTATTTCTTCTGTAATATGACTGCTTCTTTTTTTTTTTAATTTACATAGAAAAAGAACTTCTCGAATCTCTACCTCTTAGTAGACAGTGTACAGAAGAAGAACAAGAATTGCTTCACTTTTTATTTGAGAATAAGTTGAAAAAGGTAAACCCCAAAACTGACTAAAAATCTGGGGAATAGATTGAAAGTCTTGACTTCAGGTGTAAATTTTCTTGGATTCCATTTATTCTGAGCATTGGAATAAATAAGGGCTGTGTAGTTTTGTTATTTTAGAATTTATGATGCAGTAGATATCACTTTATGGGGGTAGTATAACAGTTTCATATAACCTTATTTTCTGGTGTGGTGACCACTTGAAATTCTGATTTTTTAAGCTATATTTCTTGAGAAACTTCTAGGTAGGGAAAAAGAACATTAGTGATGTAGGCAAAATGTCAGTTACCTGAAAATACTAGGATATAACAACATTATTCCAGACTGGTTTTCCCAAGATAACGTGAAGGCCCTGAAAGCCAACTATATGTTGCTCAATATTAATTTCTGCAGCCTACACTCAAGATATTGGCACTGGCAAGCATCTTCCATGTCCAAATGAGTTTTTAATTACACTATAAGAACAATTTTACCAGATACGTGTTCTATGGACTTTCAGTTTAAAAACTAAGACTTTTAAGAAGCTTAATGCTTCTGAAGTGTTCTTTTAGAACTACAAATATTAATACTTATACCATCTGATTTTAGATTGGTTGTTGTTTTACATGTTGGTTCTTTTGTCTTTCAGTATAATAAACCCAGTGAAACACTGATTCCTGAATCAGTAGATGGTCTTCAGGAAAACCTGGATGTGGTAGTATCCTTAGCTGAAAGACATTATTATAACTGTGATTTCAAAATGTGCTACAAGCTTACTTCGGTGTAAGTATACAAGCAACTTTGAAGGTTTTTTCTCATATGGTGAAGTATGATAATTATGTCTGGACTTACAGCAAATATCATTGTTCAATGGATTGATGTACATAACAATTTGATACAAAGTTTCAGGTATTTAAAATATGTAGTTTGTGTCTGGCACATTATTTTTATGATATGTAACAGAAGTAACCACAGCAAAACTCCAGGTAATTAGCACTGTGCTGCACTTCCCTTCATCCATCCTCTTACAGAACTGGTACCCAAGTAAGTGTGTTCTCTACCTACTTCTTGTTTGGCCTGCAGAACAAACAGACTTGGATCAGTTGGTTAGTTAGGAAGTATGATTTCACAGGCTAATTAGAAGTTATTAACATTTTCATGTGTCAAGTATTGTATCTCAGTTGTTACGTAGCCCAGGCATACACAGCTGCTTGGTTGTCAGATGGGTCAGAACAACAACGTGGATTGCTTCTCAGCTACTGTAAATCTGCATACATGGTTGTGGAGCTATTATTCTGCTGACAACAACCTTTTTAAGAAAACTGTGGTTTTGTGTATGTAATGCATACTCTCAGAATATTAGTAGTATAAAATTGAAGAGGTTCTGGGTTTGGGTTTTTTTTTGGTTTTTTTGGTTTTGTTTTGTTTTTTTTTTTTTTTTTTAAATAGCTGAAGCAAGCCATCACTATGTAGAATATCCGATGGAGCCCGCTACAGGCAAGATTTTGGGGAAGACTGCAGATAATGTTGATGGTTAGGGTGAATTTAAACATCTGAGTAAAATCAAGATCGTGTTGAAATACATTACTGCAATTAAGTTAATAAAATGATACCATCACATCTTTGTTTCTGAAATTTAATTGCCACGTCTTGTCTAGCAGAAAGTGGCAGAAATAAATGTCTGCTAAGGAGGAGACTATCACAGATGCAAGAGCTTGGAAATGAGAGTTTGAGAAGTCCATATAACGTCAAAGTTTTAGACTCCCTTTCAGATAGCATTTAATACACTTGTTTATGTGTTCTTTTATACTTTTTATTTGAAATACTTTGAACTATTTAAAGATGTCAACTAAACTTCTCACTGTTTCAAGGAGTACTTCTCAGAGAAGGGAGTCATAAAGTACTTCTGATTTAAGAGATTCTGTGAATAAATTTCAAGACATATTTTTTCTCTGCTTAGTTCACCAAATGCTTACAAAAAGGGCACATCCCTAGAAGCCATGTTCTGCATGCAGCCTGTTGTCTGTGTCTGTTTCTAAATGCCACAGGAGATAAAAATTTAAAACTAAGCTAAATGTGTTTCTCAAGGTGTACTGCTTAGTGTTAAGCACAGAAAGTTGAGGACTATTGCTTGAAAGTTGCCATCAGATGTACGGAAAAGATGAACAGAAATGTTGTTGCTTGGTGTTTGCTGGTTAAATTTGAACTGATCCGCAAATGAATGTGCATTGTATTTTTGTTTTTTCAATTGTATATTCAGCTCGCCAGATTTTTCTGTTATCCTCTTTTTAAGCTAAAATAATAGTTGTTGCTTTTTTTTTTTTTTTCTGGTCTTAAGATAGCCCTCATTATGCTGTTAATAGCTACCTTCTAGTTAAAAATAGTTTTCCATTGCCTAAAGTGGTAATTAACTGGAACATTACATACTATAAAAGCAGCTTGCTTATAACACATTAACATTTTTGAAATGTGCATTGCAGATTATTTTTTATTTTTTTTTAGAGTGATGGAAAAAGATCCTTTCCACGCAAATTGTTTACCTGTGCATATAGGGACACTTGTGGAGCTTAATAAAGCAAATGGTAAGAAATGCGATATTTAATATAAGTCAAAAGAAGATTGTAAAGTTTCAAATTTAAAAAAGATCTAAGGATGCCAAGAAACCCCCTTATATACTGTTTAAAAAACTACATGTACCTCTTCCTCCTACCTGCAGTTTCAAGAAAACAGTGTTAACTGGAAAAGAAGGGAGTTTCAGAGCTGACAGGGGTGCAGGAGGGAAGTAGTTGTGCAAAGAGTCTTTATTCATTCATGATCACGAGCGTCACTGTCTTCTAACCACTAGGCTATGCAGCCAGAAAGTTAGTGAGCTACACTGCTTCACCTCTGTTGTTTGATTTCTGGTTTGATGTGATAATTCCTAGATACTCTAGTTGTCCTTTTTCTGCTCAACAATAAAATATATTAATTTAAACTAAAAGGAACTCTTCAGCAGTGTAGGTCCTTAGCTGTATGTGCTTATTCCATGTTAGAAAAAAAATCTAGACTCTCCTTGCCTTTGCTGTTGTGAAGGCCTCTTTTTATTTCAAACAAGTTAATAATCATGCAGCACCTTTGTTAGAATTACAAGAATAGTTTACTTGCAGCTGGGATGGCTTTTTCTCATTTCAGACTGCATATAAACATCCAAATCAAGTAAGGAGCTTGAATGTCTTTAAAAGCAATTGGAAAGTACAATAAGGAGCTTATATGATTTGCGGTCTCTCAAAGAATGGTGCATTGTATGTACGCAAACACATCATTAGGTGTACTAGTACTTCTCAATGTTTAGTAAATGCACTTTTCAGTTTCTTTACAGTTAACTACATCTGAAAATGTGGCCAGTACTCTGATTTTGCTTCTAAGTCTGCCTTGAGAAGCATTTTGTAAATAAGTTGGTATTTTGTAAGCCAGTTTTCACAGGTGATTTTTCTGAAGCCAAGAATTGATGCAAAGTACTCAAGCACAAACTCATCAATTTAAGAGCACTGTACTCTGAAGAAATAGAAATTTTATGAACCATAATGCTATTTCTTTTGACATTGCATAGACAATAGAATTGTTATCCTGTACCTGATTACTTCTGATGTTATTTGAATGTCTGTAGTAAGTTATTCTAATAAGTAGAATGAATATTTTAATTAGAAAAGTAATCACTTAGATTTTTTTCCAAATAATACAATCATTTATTTGCTTTTGTCCTATTTTCAGCATATTAATGCACAGGACTCTACTTTGAAATTGACCTAGCCAATATGTTACACGTTTTAGATGCAGGAAGTTCAATAGTGTTTTACCTTGACAAGATACATTCAAGTGTAATACTCCAAGCATTTATTTTAATGTTTGTTAATGATATAAGTTGTTAGGTGAAGACTTATGGGTTGGGTTTGGTTTTTGGTTTGGTTTGGTTTTGTTTTGTTCTTAGTTAACTGCAAAACTCGAATTCATTTTGAGGAGGTTTGAAGCGTTACCACTAAACAGATAATAACATTTTTGTTCACTTGTGCATTAATAATGTTAGATGTTCTGGATATTTTGTATGGAAAGCTAAAGGAATTGAAACATTTTAATGTTTTAGCACATTTTAATTTTCTTTTCCTGCTTCTTCCCACTGTGTAGAGCTCTTCTATCTTTCTCACAAACTGGTGGACTTGTACCCAAATAATCCTGTAAGTTGTTCTAAGCCTTCATTCCCAGACAGTTTTTTCTAATTGAAAGCACTTAAAAGTTGTAACATAACAGTCAATTTGAGCAACAGAATTCAAAATCTGTTTCTGGATGGAGCTAGTAAAAATGGTTTGCTCCTTTTATTTTCTGTGCATTGTAACTTTATTATACCAAGGTTCCTTCTTTAAAACCAAGTACCTGTAAAATATATTAAATGTGAGGTATTCTATGTGAGGTATTCACTTTGAATAATAATTTAAAACAAATGCTACAGTAATAAATAATGTGCCTCTCTGAGCAGTTCTTTCCAATGTTTGATAACCTTCATATTGAAAATTATTGTGCTCTTAGTCTGAATTTCCCATGTTGCAGCTTGTACCCATTGCCTCCCATCCTGTCACTGCGCCTCTGAGAAGAGTCTGGCTCTGTCTTCTGTATTCCCTACCATGAGATAATTGAAGACAGCAATAAGCTTTCCACTCAGCTGTCTTTTCCTGAGGCTGAACAGACCCTGCTAGTGATGTCCACGTCAGCAGTTCTAGCTTGTCTGTAACATTAAATAATTTGAAAAGCTGGCTGTGATTTCAGTGAAAATGTGCCTAACTTTTCTAATTGTACTCTGTTCCTCTGTTTTGCATCGCCTATGGTGATGTTTCACTAAAATCAGTGTAATATATCTAAAAATGTTCTAATTTGATTTTAATGTGTAGGTGTCATGGTTTGCAGTAGGATGCTATTATCTCATGGTGGGCCACAAAAATGAACATGCCAGAAGATATCTCAGGTAAATTTTTTTTCCAAGTTTTCCTTACTGAATCTGTTGCTCACTTCCTAAGGAAATATTCAATGTTCACAATTGTTTCTAAGCTCATAAAGTAAACAGAAGCCTCCATAAGCTGATTACTACTGAAATATGACTTTTTTTGGGGTGTAGCAATTTAGACATCAACCATCTAGATACTTTTAAAAGTAAATACAGACCTGCACAGAATCTGTTTTGGCAGTCACCTTCCTTTATGGGCAGGTGTAGTCCCTGCATTTGCTCATGCTCAGCTGACTACAGCTAGGCAATCAAACCTCAGTTCTTAGCTTAAGGACACTCATTCTTCCAGGTTCAGGTTTCATATCTTAAGGGAAAGAGTTAGGTAGAAAATTCTGGCATTTAGCTGTCTAGTTCTTTCTTAGCAAGCAGCCTTGGACCTTTTAGGTTGGTCAGTCAGTCCAGTGCTCTTTCCTGTAGGTCTTCTGTGCATGTATTATGAGCACTGGGGAGCAGGACCTTGCTGTGAAGTAGGGCACTTGTTTTGGTGCTGTAAGCTTAAACTGAGAAGGCTTAAATCAACCTGCAAGGCTTTCATTTTTCTTTTCAAGACCTTTATAGACGATATATATAAGAATGGGTTAGTAGTTTAGACTGTTTAATGCCTGTTTTTATGACTAAAGTATTTAAATTCCTGACAAATACTAGTGTGAAATTCTTCAAGAAGCTGTCCTGAGTGACATAGGTGATCTTGGTGGTGCAATAAAGAACACCTTTATTAAATCTGCAAGCATCCCTAGCCAGGAAGGGTCTGTAGATGTGTTAGAGGGGGGGAAAAAGACCAACCAAAACCATCAGAATTCAGGGTCGTTCTGGCAGAGAGATAAAAAGGTCTGGTAAAAGTGAAGTAGTAAAAAGATGCCCAAATTTATTGGAGAAGAATGGTAGTGCACAACTACAAGGGTAGGGACAACTGTGGGCTAGACAGTAGTCTTTAGAAAAGGATCTGGAGGTACCATGGATAAAAACACAAGCTCCCATATCATTGTTTTGGAGTCACAGACCATCATGCTGGAGCGTGCTGAACAGGGTAGAAGGCACAGCTGGGCAGTGGCCAGTAGCATGGAAGGGAAGTATCATTCTGGCTGCTCCAGAAGGAGCTATCTGCCTCCTTCAGGCCTTGCAAAAGGGCTTACCTCATCTTACCAGTTAGGAAAACAACATTTGTGATAGAACATAATCCATCTTTTCTAACAATCAACAAAGCCGTACTGTCATGTGTCACTGTTGACAAGTCAACGTGTGTAGAGAACACAAGATGAATATGAGACGTTTCAATTGAATTCAAGAGAAGGCAGTAAACAAGCGTTCTGCAGAAGTGGCCACTGAGGGAAGCTTTTGAAGGGACTGAAGCTGTCTAGGATGTAGGGTGCAAAAATGCAAATGTTTTGGATGTACAAAGTTTTGTCCCAGAAGACAGAACAAACTGTTCTCTTGCATCTGTGATGAGAAATAATGAGTTTAACTGGGACAAACAAAATTTTAATCTAAATGTTAGGAAAAAATGAAGTGTCTAAGGACACTTTAAGCAGTAAAATAGACTACTTGTGGAACATGCATGATCTACATGTCAAAAACTTTTAAGAAAAGATTGGGCGTATCCGTCATGCACTGTTTGGTTATGAAAGATTGATGAAATAACCTATACAGCTGTCTAATGTTCCTGTCAAGTCCATCTTTCTGTAAAGATGCCAGGTTGCACTCTTGATGCTCAGGTTGAAATCTTCAGCTCAGGACTTGAGTGACATTTTCTACTTTTCTCTGATGCACAGCAACTGTCTGCGATGTGACAAATACCCTTGTCTTCATTAAGGCTAGCACAGTTACATGGCAAAATTTCAACACACAGTTCAACCCAAGTGTTCATTTGGTATTCATGTATCCTGCTTGTGAAGCTTACATTTGCTGGAATATATTTATTTTGAAATGTATAGCTAGAATTTTGTAATGCATTGAGTCACTACTTATGTTTTCTGTATTTTGCCCAGTTCACTTATTACATCATTGTTTATGTTCAGTAATATCAAATAATTCCTGCTGTCCATGAACAGCAACAGAAATAATACAATGAATTTTTGAAAATGGGTGATACTTCCAAGTGCTAAATAGTTTGAACTTTTAAAATTAACTTTGTTTACCACTGGTCATTACAGAAGATTATCTTAATAGATACCTAACTATGTGGCATAGCATTGCTATGTAAGTAGTCATCTGAAGCAGATGAAATTTAATTTTGGATGTTTTTGCTTGTGACTTCTTATTTCTAGCAAAGCTACTACACTTGAGAGAACCTATGGACCCGCGTGGATAGCATATGGACATTCATTTGCAGTTGAGAGTGAGCATGACCAAGCAATGGCTGCATACTTCACAGCTGCACAGCTCATGAAAGGGTATGTAAAAAATGTAATATTCAGAAAAAATAAAATTAATCCCTAAATAGTGTAGAATACTGACCTATATCCCTTTAAACAGTAAGAATACATTTGCAACAGTTATCTGGTAGAGAACAAAGGAGGAAAAAAAATATTTCCTCATCTGCATTTGACTGCATTATTTGTACTTGATTATTGTTGTGATTTTTTTTTTTTTTTTTTTTTTTAAGTTCTAAAGTGAATATTTGTATTTAGGTAATCTATGTTCTACCTGAAAGTTCTCTGATATTTGTGAATCATGTTTGTCATACCAGCTCATAAACTGGTGTATGGTAATATCTTGAACAGCTGTTTCATGCTGTGGAGGTTGTAAAATGACTAGTACACTAATCATGTCATATTGCATATAGAACTATTGTATTTGATTGTAGTTATTAGTAAATGTAATCCCTTTTACTTCTTCCATATTCCTTTTCTAAATGAAATGTATGAAGGAAACCAGAAAAAAAAGCAAACCTCAGAACTAACTAAAACACTGAGAGAATTTGTGTAATTCCAGAGCAGGTTACAATTATACTTCAGATTCTTAATTTGTCAATAACTAACAAAGATGTAAAGTCTTTTAAACTGCCATTTAGGTTCATACTCCATTTAAACTAACTTTTACTTGGATGTACATAAACATATGCAAACACAGTTGTCATTTCTTTATAGTTTGCAACACCATTCCTGATAAGTACATCTTTAGGTTTTTTGTGGATTGTTTTTTTTCAGGTGTCACTTGCCCATGCTCTATATTGGACTGGAATATGGTTTGACCAACAACTCGAAGTTAGCTGAAAGATTTTTCAGCCAAGCTTTAAGCATTGCACCTGAAGATCCTTTTGTTATGCATGAAGTTGGAGTGGTTGCATTTCAAAACGGAGAGTAAGCTTCCAAAACATGATTAAATACAATCTTAAACATGCATTATTCTGAAGTGTAATGTGCCAATATATCTGCTAAAGTACTTACATTGAACTATAGTTTCTTTTGATTCTACTTTAGATGGTGTTTACCCTAAACCCTTGATTTCAATGCTGTTCCTTTTTGTTTAAGATTGAATGAGGAAAGAATGTAATGCTTGAGAAACATGCAGAGATGGATTATTATCTCGTGCATGTCTGTCATTGGGTAGTTGCATGCTTTGAAAAGGCATCTGTCTGCACACACAAATGCACATGTGCTGTAAAATTTTGGACAGGAAAGTGTTTTGTCAGCTCAGGAGATTCCAAATATATTCTGAAAAAACTGAACAGATACAAGAAATGTTTAGTGAATATTCTTGGTTTGCTTCTGATTTTTTTACCTTTGTCTTGTTAGCTCTTAGTAATTTACATTTGGGTATATTTTACATGTGCTTCTGAGTTTTAAATCTAATTTCACTCATACAATGAAATAATGTCAAAGAACTACTACTAGTAATACAGTTCTTTCATACTGTTAATGAAAACTCTTCACTAATTTATTCTTCTTTCCCTCCACCCACTCAATTCTTAGCTGGAAAACTGCAGAAAAGTGGTTTCTTGATGCACTGGAAAAAATCAAAACTATTGGAAATGAGGTACTTCTCCTAATAACATCCATGATCATAAATTTGTAAAACTTTAGGAAATTCTGTAATATCTTGTGACAAAATATGTTGTGCTTACTTTAAGACAGAAGCACTACAATATAAATTTACCCTTAGAACTTGGACCGTCTACTTGTAATTGGGTTCATAGATGAGAATCATTGCACATTATTTTCAGTGCTACAGGAAAAGGCAAAAGGTATATTTCTGTATGAAATGAAAAGAAAATAAGTGTTGACTAGAGAGTGGAATCCAGGACTCATTCTTAGTCTTGGATCTTAGTGCACCAGTGGTTCTTGACCTGAGGGTGGAACTGGATGCACACATGAAGATGGTTTCTGCTGCCTTAAGTGTTAGCCATTTCTTGAATGACTTCCACTTTTGTTTGGACATAATCCTGTAGCTATGGATTTGTTTTCTTTCTGCCAGATAGAGGCACTGTGGGAAGGGGCCCAGGGATGCCTAACTAGCTTCCTGAAAGTAATCAAAATAATCACTGGGAAAAAGTTTGTCAGGAAAAGTGCTCGTAGTTCAGGTGCATTTGTCAATCAAAAGTCAACCATTACAACTCTGATTCCTCAAATGCTGGAACACCCAAAGGAGTTTGTACCTACTGGTAGTACTGTGTCATCATCTTGTCTAAAGAAACACATTGTACTAGAGTAACTTAAAGATGCCTTAATGAAAGCAGTACCACCTTGTGACAGGCTTCTTGTGAATCTTAAGATAGGTTTTCTCAATTTTTAACTTAAATTTAGTTAAGGAGACACCACCTTATGCTACTATAATTGTTAACAAAGCATCTCCTATCAAGATAATAAAATTTTCTTGTGTCCTAGATAATTTTGTCTAGAGCATTAAGCCTTCTATAAAGTGGAAAGCGCTGAAAAAACTATAATCTTCATATGGACAAGGCACACGGTTACTAAAACAAACTGCATAGATACCAATTTATACACTCACCAAATGAAAAAATGAGTTATTGAATAAACGTTTTTTAGCTTAAATATGTGTTTTGAAATAATTTAAAATGCTTGTGATATTTTTCTTGGTCATAAAAGAACTGCCTTGTTCATTTTTATGTTGTTTTTTTTTTTTCAAGTAGACAAAATTCAGTTACAACCTGGAAGCTGCAGTAATTTGAATTGTTGCATTATTTTGCAGGTAACAGTTGATAAGTGGGAGCCTTTATTGAACAACTTAGGACATGTCTGCAGAAAACTCAAGTAAGTGGAGACTACTGGAGCTACATTTATCTGGAATACTACACAAATGTGTCTTCTCTAGACCTACTCCCTTATAGATCAAGATTATGTACCATATGAGAGCAGTGCAGAAGCACTTTATAAGAACAAGATTCCCTAAATCAGCTTGTGAAATAAATACATTAATCACCACTTGTATCCACTTTACTACATGCAAGTTAAAGTACTTAATGTAAAAGCCTTTCCTTAACTATTGATTCATACTAGAGAGAAATTTGGTTGTAGCCTTTTAGATCCTTGTATAGGTCTGAATTCTAACTGGCTACTCTCCCAGTCCTGATATATTTGAATAGGTCCACTGATTTAATTAACATAAAGGTGGTTTTGTGCTGATAATTGCTTGGATAAGTGCTTATGAGTTCTGGGTTGGTTTTGGTTTTGGTTTTTTTTTTTTTTAATTGACATGAAATAGTCACATTAACACAGCAATAAAATATTACTTTATGGTTTTTGAGAACAGAACTATTTCATATTCCATTTCATATTTCCATTCTTGGAAGAGAAAAAGAAAGTGCAAAGTACATATGCCAGCTTTAGCAGTTTTAACATAGAGAAATGTTTTCTCATTAATTACTTTAATCTGATTTTAACCAGTGTTTTCTTTTGTTTAATCATTAACGTATCTTTTTTTTTTTTTTAGTGTCATGGTTTTAATTGTCCAATTGGTGTATACTCTAATTTTTGTTTCAAAGCTGCTAATGAGAATATGATTATGGTGGATAGAAGTTGTACTTCTGCTTTGGCTTTGGCAGTAATTGCTTTGTGCCTGAATTGCCAATTAGTCTTCATTTTCATTATGAAATGCAGATGTATGATAGTTACCTCTTCTGCCAAGATCAAACAAAAGGCACTGCTTCTGGAATCTATTCATGAGTATAATTGCAGGTTTTTTTCAAATACTTGTTTCAGTTGTAATTCCTTTTGTCTTTTTTTTAATTTCTACAATAAGTTAGTAACTGCTTACATCACACTTAAGACAACTTGCATTGTCCTATTTGTTCAGGTTCAGAAAGACAGCCTAATAGTTTTCAAGGATGCAGGAACACATCTTTCAAGAAATTTGAGTTGAGCATATACGTATGCTTTGACAACTTAAATAATTCTGTAATAACTAATTTAATAATGTTCATAATACATGCTGTTGCTATTATGAAAAAACTTACTGGTAATATGTCTACTTGCTAGCATCATGTGGTTGAAATTTGGAAGAAGCATATTAAAATACAGTGGTAGTTAATGGGACAGGTAAATACTGAGTGGAAATAAAATTCAAATCATGGGAAACTTTTGTGCAGCTAGCAAACAGTTGCATAATTCTTCTGCCTCAGTTGTTACTTAATGCCCTCTAACAAATTAATGTGTTGCTGTTTGCATAATTTCATTATAACTACAGATATTAAAATTTCTTCTGAATAGACAATTGCTATCTTTATTTTTAACAACTTCGTACTAGGATGACAAATGTGACAATTTAATTTCCCAAAGTAATGTCATAATGTACATTTAATCATTGTTTTATAAAATAACAAATGAAATAAGCAGTCTAATTAATGGATAATTTTTAATGAAAGTGTGGCTGGTATTTGAAAGAAATTATGGATATGTGTAGATCTTTTCTGATAGAGACGATAGCAAAATGCAAGTGACAAAAGTACCAGTGTATGTAGCACTTAAGGGTTGTGAAATTTCTGCCCAGAGAGCTTTTCTTTCTTCGAACAGTAAGTGATTTAGTTGCATATTGCTCCTTTGCTTCCCTGGGGAGGAAAATGAAAGCTAGAGGAAAGAAAGCTAATGTTACAATGAGCAGCATTAAGCATCTAAAGCAATTTACCGTATCAGATCACCAAGATCATCTCCAAATGGGGCCCAGCTGTAGGCAGCTGTTGTGCTACATAAGGGAAACAATGATTTCTCAATTATGTTGAGGAAGAAAATTGTCAATATCCATGAGTCTTTGGTGCGTTCTACTATGTTCAGAGTATGAAGCAATAATTTTTAAGTTCTTGCAGGATTGTGTGCCGCTGAGCTAAGGAAAATATCAATATAATATTATAAAAACATCTTTCACCCTGAAGCTTAGTAATAGATCTTCTGCATTTAACTCCAACAGGAAATATGAGGAAGCCCTGGAATACCATCGCCAGGCTCTAGTACTGATTCCTCAAAATGCTTCTACTTACTCTGCCATTGGCTACATACACAGTCTCATGGGCAATTTTGAAAGCGCAATCGACTATTTTCATACGGTATGTAACTGGCTTAAATAAAAGTGCTGGTCACAGATTGTTATGTACTATTTCATTCTGGTTTGGTTTTGGAACAGAGAACCAGCATTTTATCCAGCCTCTAGATTACTGTTTATTTTATAATCTTAATTTGTTTTTAAAAAATCTTCCTAAGATTTCTATTTATTAGGTAAAAAATGGCCACTCTGTGAAACTTAGTACTTGGATCCTTCGTCATTATGAATTAATTTAATATTATAACTGTCATACACATTTTATGTACATAAACTTCTCATGAAGTGATTTAAAATACTTCCAAACTATGCTTTGAAGTAGAAATTTTATAGTAAATGCAACATATGTTATACTTCATGATTTGTGAATTATTCTTTGTATGTGTATCCTTTTCTTATTTTGTTTTCATGCTCTGCTCGCTTACTACTTCAGCTAGTTCATATCACAATATTATTTTGGTTGTGCAATGCTTTGCTTTATAGAGAAGACTATGCCCTGACAGCATTGTCCAGCAACAAAACAGCAAACTTGGAACCATCAGGGACTTAAAGTGTAAATGGTTTTATTTGCTACTGAATACCTTTTATTGGGTTGTTTTTTGTTTTTTTTTAATAGGCCCTTGGTCTTAGGAGGGATGACACATTTTCAGTCACGATGCTTGGGCATTGCATAGAAATGTACATTGGTGATTCTGAAGCCTACATTGGTAAGTCTTTACTTTTGTGACTCTTGATCTAAGTCACTGAGTCCTTTGAGAGGAGTCTTATTCTTACATCAAGAAAGACTGTCTGCCGTTACCTAGTTAACTTACAAAGTAGAGTATGTATGGGTTGTTTTTTTTTTTTAGTTGTTTGGTTGGGGTTTTTTTTAATGGCTAAATGAGTCAGAGCTTATCAATAATTGTAGATGACCGCTGTTTTTTGTAAGCATCATGACAGTAAATTCTTACCAGTATAAAGAAAGGAAACACTTTGCTGTTGGAGGTGGTGGTGGTTTCTTTTATAGAAAATATTGATTTGTGACAGCTTAGAAACCAAAGGGAATGGGAAAAAAAAAAATAGAAATATGGAGTTAGAAAATGAGAGGACTTGATTTCAGTTAGTGCTGCTGTAGAGAGATATTGGCAAGGCATTTTCACCATGTCAAAACTCTGCTCTGTGGAAACAGTATAAATTCTTTTGTCTCCAAAAATAGAGCTTTACATATGGTAAAAAAAAAAAAAGTGCTTCATAACAGTAACACATTGTATTGCCATAGTTTGTAATAGTCTATGGAAGCTTTCTGCCCAAAAAAGAAACTTTATAGCGACATATTTCTGCTTCATTAAACTTACTGATTTATCTGTAGTGAACACAGTTGACGTCGTGTCAAGCATATTAATGATGCTGAAGCCAGGAAAAGCCATCTGTGTGCTCTATTGCTTTTCCTGCAGATATTTTATCACAATTGAAGCAGATGTTTCTTCTCAATGTTGTCTTGCTCCTTATGTAGTCAGTTAACACATCTGGAAGAACCATGCAACTGTGTGATATGCATTAGTACAAACCATGCTGTATGTAACTTAACAAGAAAAGCCTCTTAGAGAATTGGGAAGGGCAATTACTTCTAACACCAGACTTTTGAATATGAGTTGTACTTCTACTGTGTTTTTTTCAAAAAGGAGGCTGCTGGATCTTTTCAGAACAACTCTATTTAACTTCAGTCATTAATCAGTGACAGCTCCCTGTCGATCTGAAAGCAGAGAATCATAGTAGTTTCTGGATTATAGTTTCTTTGAGATAGATTTTTGGGAGCGTTCATTTGGAATAAACTAATGGTTTGCCTGTTTTCCTAGGAACAGAGATCAAAGACAAATTAAGATGTTATGACTTTGATGTACACACAATGAAGACATTAAAGAACATAATTTCACCTCCCTGGGATTTCAGAGAATTTGACATAGAAAGACAAACTCTGGATGAAAGTGGCATAGTAACATTAGAGACATCACATCAAAGGAAAAGTACAGACACTAGTCGCCCAGTGGAAGAAACATTTGAGATTGAAATGAATGAAAGTGATATGATGTTAGAAACATCAATGTCAGACCATAGTACGTGACCATAAATGCTGGTAGAGAACTCATTTTGTCTAAGTGTAATATGTTTGTTTTAGCATTTTTGTTATGGTGTTATACTTCCAAGAATTTGCTATTTTTATATGAATTCAAATTACTGCTCTGTACTTAACACCGGAGAAATAATGCTTGCCTTAAGGATGATTAAAAAGTATACGTGATGGACTATTTCTACAAAATTAATCATACATGATGAAGTAAAAAAATAAATTCACTTTTTTTTAAAAACTGTTTACTGATCCATGTGTCTGCCATCAGTAAGTCTGTGAAGGTTTAAAAATAGTACTTAACATGGAACCGTTTACAAGTGTTGTTAAATTGACTAGCCAGTCTAATATAGTATTATTGTGGCTTCTGAGTTTTCATCCTGTCTGTGAGGAATGCTTTCATAGTAAATAGACCAAAAAAATCCATGAAGTTTTATACCTACTACTTTATAAATTATGTATTCCTTTAAGGAGCAATTTCAATGGTTTCCCATCACTTGACTCTAAGTTGGCATACATTAAACTGATTACAAAGCATGTTACTTTGTTATACTTTTTCCTAGTTACTAACTTGAGTTCTTTATCATCCTGTATTGTATTACTGAAAGATCACTGAAGAACTGGTTTGAGTAAGCTGACTAGACAACAAACATGAATGGCGTAAAAATTGGGGTAAATTAGTCTTACCTGCCACCAGTGTTACAATAAAGTTGTAAGCCACAGTGTGCTACTGTAGGGACCACAGTCGTTCTCTTTACACAGAGTTGTTTTGTCGCTGCAGAGGATTAACTGCATAATACACACGCACGGTTTTTACAAGTCTCTGAAGTGTGGTACTTTTAAATGTCATTGATTCACTGAAAAATGAAGTAAAGCGTCTGCCTCTGCAACAGAGGCAGCGATTTGTCCATCCACTAAAAAGGACAGGTCTGTTTACCTTCTTAGCATGAATGTTGAACGTATTTTGTGTGAATTTTTCCCTTCCTTTCTCACCTGTTCCACGTATGTCACTGTGTGGTGCTTACACTGAAGTAGTAGGTGAGCAGAGCATTAAAAACAATGCTACAAGCTGTACTAATATTTTCTTCTGTGACTTCCAGCTAAGTTTTGGCATATAATGTTTAGAATTGATTTCCTGACATTTAGCAGTCCAGACTTTAGTGTAAAGTACTTCGGAACTCAAGAACTAGCAATTTTTCTGTAGACAAAGATTTTTCATTAAATACAAAAATGATTTTTGTTTTCATCAGCAAAACAAAATCATTAGTCTAAAATGTAATTTATACACTGTATCTCAGTACATTTGTGTTAATATTTAAACATGTATTTTCCATTATACTTCTAGCATAAAATGTAAATGTTTGACTTACTGTCATATAATTTTCATCCACTTTATTGAGGCAAGGGATAAAAAACCTGACATATTAGTGGGATTAATGAAATATTTCCTATCGTCTATTTTGGTACTTTATGTAAATTAGAGGAGACAAGCGATGAATCCAAGTACCTGTATTGAAACCTTGCTGTCATTTTTGCTTTCCAGCAGTCCATCTTTCTTGATTAATGGCCCTTTTAACTTTAAGACAGACAATGTTTACTTTTAATTTTGCCAATGAATGGATATCAAAGGACGGACTGATACTGTAAACTTTGGAGTGATTTTTTTTTTTAATTATTATTTTGTATAGTTTTGCATAAACTGGAAAATATAAACTATGCTACTCATCCCACTACATTTGTCTCATGGCTTATTGAGTTCTCAGTGGCTGAGTTGTGAATCCTAAGGAATATACAGCTAGTAGAGACTACTCCTTGGAAGAAAACGCTGGGTGGGAAGGCCTTCATTTATCCAAAGACTCAATAGCCAATCTGAGGTACCCACTAGTGAATCAAAATGCTTATTTTCCTCCTTATTTGCCCCCCTATTTGCTTGTTGTGCTGCTCAGACGGACTTTTCTGCTGTGACTGATTTGTATCTTCGTTCTTTGTTTTCCTGACAGAGCTCTCATGAATCCCCACGTGGATCAGGGAGATTTCATTGCATCGATGTAGGCCACGTACATAGTTTGAATCCACCATATTGCCTGTTTTTCACATGTCTGTGCATTACTGAGCACACCTGCACTTTAAATTTTAAGGGTATTGAGGAAAAAACTAGGGGAGAAACTTGTGTTTTAACAGCAATTGCACGTGCTGTCACTGTTGAAATGGGGGTGGTCCAGGAGATCCCCTTGCTTTCCTCTGAACACCGGCACAGCGTTGTAGAGAAGTCTGGCTCTGTCCCAGTGACAGCGGGAATTGTTCTGTGTCTCCACAGAAGGAGTTACGGATGCGCAAGTTACCATACCGTAGGGACTGCGGGATGTGTGCAGTGCAGGATTCGATACCAATCCCATATTTTCTCAGACACTACAAAGTAAGGTGAACAAAAATGGTTTACTTCCTAGTTCTAAAGCACTTCACTCGAAGTTGCATGTTCTCTTAAAAACATGGGCTGAGTCATGAGTCTGAAGTGGAAAAGTCTCTATCCAAGCAGAGTGTGGGAAAAAGGAATCATTTGGGAAGTGTACGCATCTCCTGGCATTTTGGGTCTCTTTCTTTCAGCATGGCTGGCTAAAAAGTTCATACAGAGGGCTTTATTTTCTTTTGGTGTCTGGTAGTTTGTGTGGTTCAGATGACTTCTTACATTTGAGGTAAACTGAAGATTTTTCTCCTGGACGCACTAGAAGACTCTGGCCACTTAAGGCTACAAGGAGTGTGTCTCAACAGTTACTGTATTAGGCAAATCTCATCCTTTAAAGGATCTTCTCATAGTTATTTTTACGTATCCTGAATGACTGAAACCAACAAGACCATCTCATGGATAACCGGCAGTCAGAAGCCGGTTGCCCATAGATTCTCAAATGTCTGAACTCCTCTTTCTCTATGACATTATCTTTTTCTTTTTTTTTTAATCCAGCATAGGTAAATGTTACTAGTTTTCTAGTAAGACATTGTGGCAATTTCTACATGGAAGTTGGCAAAAAATGTCTTCTAGAAAATCAGGCCTTTTGTCTAATTTATGTACATAACATGTATGTAATGCATTAATATAAGCCTCAGATTGTTTCCTTCTTTCGATGTTACTACTGTTTTCATTGACAAAATACTTTAAAAGATTGGTAAAAGTTAGTATGTCTTCCTGCACTTTGCAGTTATAATCTGATGGTATGTTGGCTCTGATGACAATACTGCTTTATAGTGGTCCTGCCCTGCCTGCAGGAATCTGCTTAGCCCTGTGCTGCTTCCTCAGTTGTGGCAATACAAATGTTTGTGTGGTTATGTTGTGAGTCAAATCAGGGAACTGGTCCAGCATTTCAAAATCTTTTATCTATCTGATAGGTTTTCAGGATCAAAGGCAGCAAACTGCTGCTCCGTTAGTGTCATCAGTGGGGCAGAGTGGTAGGTGTGGAAAGGAACAGATGGAAGAGCAAGAACGGGCGTTGTTATAAAGGCACCGTGTCGTGACACTGCGCCTCGGCGGGTATCTGCTGGATGGTTTTTAGCTGGCTACTGCTGGCCTTCATTTATTGGCATTAAAAGTTACCTAGAAGGAAACGTATGCGAAGTGTTCTAGATTCTGAATGGTTTTTCCTGGGCGTCAGAGGAATTCTTGATATGACTTGGCTTGGCTCCCAGCCCTTTAGGCAGCTACAGTTAGGTTACAGCTTGTTCATGATGTGTGTCTCTCAAACAGGACTTTAGGGTAAGTTTCTCTCTCCTCATTTATCTTCTATTCAATGTTTTGATGTGCTCTTGTTCTGTCCAAATCCTTGTCTTTGTACCAGCAGATCCTGCTGTGGCCTTGTCTTCTGCACTTCCCACTACCTGACCTGCTCCAGTCCTGGTCTTGCCTGGACTTTACTTCCTAGATAGCGCTTGGTGCCTTTCTGGTTTATTCTGACATTCTGATTTTCACCCTATCTCTAGCTAAATTGAGTATTGTCTTTGTCCTCATGAGGTCTTTCCAAATTTCGGCCTGACTTGACCTCAGGTTCCTGACTCCTGCTTCAAGTCATTGCCTCAGTTGGCTCTGGCTATTGGGTACAAGGGTCCAGGACTCTGTCAGGTTGAGAAGCTTATCAACATGTCCCCAGAAGAGACATCCTCACTCTGTCACATAACCTCATCTCTCTCTTGCAAGGATCAATCTTGTCCCAGAGTGGGGCGACCTGTCTGTTGCCTTAAAGGTTTTCAGAATAGGTTTGAAAAGCCACAAGGTATTTTTGCTGCAAATGGCTCCAACAGTTTTTTTCCAGGTACTAAAGCCTAAAAGATTCGAAGAGGAATAATACGTTTCAGAGTTTCCTCAGCCAATGCCACCTGCTTTTATTCTGCATCAAATACTGTATTTCCTTTATGTTCTGGACAGCTGTTTGAGGACTGACAATGCAGCAGCATCTGAAGATTGGCATTGACCCTGTGTATTCTGTTTAAATTGCAGGCATTTTTGCTCATTCTGTCTAGTTTCAGTAGCTCCAGATGTGTCCATTGCTGTACTCATGACATGAGCCCTTACTTCAGAGTTTGCTGTGCCTCTGCAACCAAGCCTGGGAGAGGTAGTCCAAGACATCCCAACTCACCTAGGAATTTCAAGGAACTTTTTGTATCTAGGCATTGCAAAATTCATTGATTGCAATTGAGGAGTGAATAATCCTTGATCTGATTGATGGGTCAGTAGTTACTTCCAGGCCAGCCACCTAGAAGACCAGTTTCCCTTGAGGGGGTCTCAATTCAGGGACACCTTGCAGGTGGAAGACAGTTCTGAAGCTATATTGCTACATACGTCGCCCATTCTTGTTCTTATTCCACCGTGACCTCCCCAGTGATTTCCCACTGCCAGAGACTGAACTGTGGCACTGACTCTACAATCATTCCTACTTTCTTTTTTGATACATTAAGATAAATCAGATGCCAAACCAATGTTTGACAAAAGCTATTGGGGCTGATGCAGAAGATCACAGGGTGGGAAGCTCTGTAGGAGCAAAAGCAGCACCTGAAATTAGAGGAGCCCGTCAAAAAGGCAGGGAGACGTCAGACAGAAAAATCTTCCAGCCTGCTGCATGGCCTGGCAGGCTGATGCTAGCGGTGCATTGCCTGGCTGCAAGCACTGCTCTTCGGGCAGAACCTCCCCGCAGGCACAAGACTGGTGAGCTGATCCAACTGATAAGCGATGGCCTTTCTTCCACTTTCCCACCCTGTTTTCTTCCCCGGGACCTGCCTAGCTTTGAGGCCTTGCATCCCTAGACACGGGGTGACACATTCCCACAGGGGCTGTCGCCATCTTGTTGTGTGAGGCTGGGGCAAGGCCAGGGCAGAGGGAGGCCGTCACCAGGGCTACCGTGGGTCAAGGTCAGGGCCATGACAAGAGGAAAAAGGACAGATTTCTCTCTCCTCCCCTCCCCAAGAGCAGAGCGGAGGCCCTGGGGACGGGGAGTGGGTCTGACAGCGCCTGTACCCGCCATCAGCAACGGGAACGCAGATGGCGGCGGCCACAACCCCCTGACGGGACGGGGCGGAGGAGCCCCACGCGCCCTCCCAGCGAACTCTCGCGCGATTCCGCCCGGCCGCCGGCCGGTTCTCGCGAGATCTGCACCTCGCTGCGGGCGGCGGCGGCGGTGCCGGTGCCGGTGGCGGTGGCGGCGGCATCTCCGTGCGTTCGGAGCGGGAGGCCGGGCCGGGGCTGATGCGGGGCGGCGGCCGCGAG
>WHYT01017242.1:71638-110358 GCA_009806455.1 Tetrax tetrax
CCCTCCTCTGCAGAGCCAGGGTGTTGATTCACTCCAGTGCTTTGAGATCCCCAGCGGCGCGGTGAATTTTC
This sequence comes from Tetrax tetrax, assembly GCA_009806455.1. NCBI lineage: Eukaryota > Metazoa > Chordata > Aves > Otidiformes > Otididae > Tetrax > Tetrax tetrax. The sequence continues at coordinate 71,710 of WHYT01017242.1, forward strand.
GTGCCTTTTCGCCTTTCGTTCTTCGGAAATGAAGATGGGCTGTTGCTGTGGCAAAGCAGCTCCTGCAAGGACAAGAGCGCTTCTCTCTCCATGGCTTTATTTGAGCACTTTTCAAAGAATACTTTTAGAGTACTGTGGGATTTCATTTATTCCCCTTTTCTAAATTGAGAAACTGAAGCACTGAAAAATCACCGTAACTTCAAGTCAAGTTAAATTCAGATATTGTCAAGAAATAGAAGTAGATTGTCTGGAGCTTGATGGGGATTTTACTGTGTGGTAGCATCATTCCATCCCAAAGGTTTCCGTCTGGTTTCCCAGCCTTTATTCTTGGCCAGTTTACCTGAGTGTGGTTAGTTGGCTTTGGGTGTCTGCCAAACCCCCCTGCCAGCAGCTGGCTGTCTCCTTCCTCAGCAGGTCAGGGGCAGAAAATAAGATGAAAAAAACTCATGGGTTAAGGTAAAGACAGGGAGATGACTTACAGGTTGCCATCACTGGCAAAACAGATGCAACTTGGAAAAAATTAATTTACCTTATTGTTAATTTAAAAAGTTAGAGTAAATTGGTGAGAAACAAAGATTAAAACTAAAACAGCTTTCCACCTCTGACCCCTTTCCTTCCCAGGCTCTACCTCCCCTGTGCGCAGGCAGTGCAGAGGGATGGTGAATGGGGAATGTGAGTTGCAGACAGGACATAACAGCTCCTCTCTGCTGTTCATCCTCCTTGCACTCTTTCCCTGCTCCACTGTGGGATCCCTGCCATGGGATACAGTCCTTCAGGAACTGCTTCAGCAGGGATCCTTCCCACAGGCTGCAGCCTGTTCGTGAACTGCTGCAGTATGGATCTTCTCCACTGGCTGCAGTCCTTCAGGATAAACCTGCTCCAGTCTGGGCTCCTCTCTTCACGAACCCACAGGTCTTGCCAGGAGCCTGCTCCAGCGTGGGCTTCCCACAGGTCACAGCCTCCTTCAGGCATCCACCTGTCCAGGCGTGGAGTCCTCCACGGGCTGCAGGTGGATCTCTGCTCCTCCGTGGGCTGCAGGAGGACAACCGGCCTCACCATGGGCTGCACCACAGGCTGCAGGGGAATCTGCTCCCAGAGCACCTGGAGCACCTCCTTCTTCACTGACCTTGGGGTCTGCAGGGCTGCTTCTCACACTTCCCCCCCCTCACCCCTCAGTCTCACACACTGCTGCAGAATCTTTTTTGTCCTTTCTTAAATTAGTTTTCCCTGAGGTGCCACCATCGTGGCTGAGAGGCTCCCTGTGCCCTGCGGTGGGTCAGCTGGAGTGGGCTGTGTCTGGCATGGGGCAGCGCCGGCCTCTCCTGACAGAGGCTGCTCTGCAGCCCCCCACCGCCAGCAATTGGACATGTAAATCTAATACACAAAGATACTGTTGTAATAAAAGACTTAAAATGAGTTTAAATAATTTTAAAAAGTGATACTGTAAAAATTTTGTGTAGTCAATATCTTTTTTTTTGGTTGTTTCTTAACATCTTTTGTTATTGGCTAAATTGCAATGGTTCTGAAGCTCTCATCAGAATATTTCAGTTCCCCTACAATTTTACAATGTTAGCAGAAAATGAGATAGGGAAATTGTTCCATCTGTCAGCAAGTCCAAAAAGATAAATCGCTGAATGGCTAGTCTTCCAGTTGAAGTTCCAACTTGAGGAAAAGCTTTTTAAAAGGAGTAAAACGATTTGTTTAGTCTCTTTCTTCAGTATTTAGATCAAAGATGAATCTCTATTTTCTTTTATATATGCAGGTAGTTATTCGACGGCTTCCTCCTTGTCTAACTAAGGAGCAACTGGAGGAACAGCTACATCCTCTACCTGCCCATGATTATTTTGAGTTTTGCACTGCTGATCCCAGGTGAGGATGAGCTGTTTGTGCAGATTTTCAGGTGCTTAAAACCTAATTAAGGTATTTTGGACATACCAAATCGCGTATTTTTTCCATGAAGCCCTTTTTGTTGATTTTGTTAGTTAAAGTATTAGTGAAAAACTGTATACTTGTACAGAGACAATGCATTCTTACCCTTTTCATTTACACTGGTAATTTTGAAATAGAAAATTTTTTTGTAGGAATAGGACATAATTTTATTTGTAATCCTTATATTTTTTTTAACTTTCGTTGGTAAAATGCAACAGACTGTTTATCAGCTGTGGGAAAGAGTCACCCTGGGGCAAATATCACAGAAGTTTTTTCATGAGCACCATTTGAGCCTAGTTTCTTTGTTTGCTTACATGTTTTTGTATTTATTTCATACGGTTTTTCACATAATCCAGTTTTATTCATTTTTGTCTCCTTCAAAGCAAAAAAAAAAAAAGTTATTTAAAATAAATCAGAATTGCTAGCATACTTTACTCAGTATCACAGTGGTAAAATACAATTCCCTTTCAAACAAAACAATTTCCAGAAGAGAAGGAAATTAACCACTAAAATAAACAAAATACCCTGTATGCTACATCTGCATGTGTTCTGAAAAATGAAAATATAAGATCCATCTACACTATCTTAGTTCATGATGAATCACCCTCCGCAGACATCAGATTTTTGCATTGACTACACAGGGATCCTGGATGTTTATTTCTGACCAGCTTTTAAAGTTCGGAGTGACCCCACCCAGAGCAGATAGCTTTTCCTTTGTAAGGCATTGTTTGTAGCCAAATTGCACATGGAACAGTCTAATTCCTGGGCTGATTTTATTTGAAAGGATGCCGTCACTTCTTGCCACCACTGTGGTGTTACCTGGTTGACTCTGATAATATAGGTTCTCTCAGAGTCAGAAAGAAACAAATGTCTGTTTAACAAAACTTTATGGCAATTGCTTGACCCAGCACGTGTGCAGCAAAAAAATAGTAGGCGCTTCAGCTTTTCTGGTAGAACCACAAAGGATGTGAAGTTAGGAGAGAGGAGTATTTAGTCTGATTGAAAATCTTTGTAGTTGCTTGCATTTCTCTTCTGAACCTCATCATCTGTATCTCCAAATGGGTCTCTTTAAGGCTTCTTCCCAGCAGTTAATTTGATAAGGGGAAAATATCAAAGGCAAAACAAAAATTATCTGAAGAAGAATCTCTGTCCTCAGTGTGTTTAGCTGCGCATGTCAGGAAACAGTTAAAAAATTACAATTTTAGTTTTCCAGAGCAATTGTTTGCATAAGAATTCAGGAAGCCAGCCATTTTAGAAAAGAGAAGGCACAGTTGTACATATCAAGTTTCACTTTCTTTACTTTTCTGTGGTGAAATTTGGAGTACCCAAAAATCTTACTGTTCACTCATTTAATTGCATCCAGTCAGGTTACTGATGAAAGATAGTGTGGGTTTTTTCCCATTCTGTGTTACTTGTCATGTACTTTCATATAGCTAGGGACATATGTATATATAAAAATTTGTTAGATCTGACACGGTAGTTGATTCTGGTAGAGGGATAACCACGTGCTTAAAACACTTTAGAAGTTCATTTGCCTTCAAGAGCAGATCTTGGTTATGAAAATAACAAAAAGTCTGAAGAAAATAAAGCTATGTTTCTTATATTGTTTTGCCACTAGGCTTCAAGATGTAGCAAGCAAAGAATACACATTTTAAAACTTTTTTTTGCACAGTGCAGTCTCTGATATGTGTTACTTGGATCGTCAGTTTTCTTGAGTCCTGTGTATGAGCCTTGTAATAAAATAATGATCTGGGAGAAGAATGTTCTCTTCCTCCCGAGTTTTGCATTCATGTTCTCTTCTGCCTTCACAGATTTAAACTCTCTAGAAAAAAGTGTTTTCATATAAGTTTGAATTTTTCAGCATGACCTGTTTCATATTCCCTTTTCTTTTGCTTCATCTTGCTTCTTAAAAATTACGCTTTCATACAAAAGATGTATTTTTTCAGAACGGGTTTATCTTTACAAGATTTGGATGGCTTCGACTTTCATCAAACTACGCAGTTTAAATGGGAATTTAGCTGCAGTTCCACAGAGTATATCGGCTTGACTTATTATGTGTCCTCTGACTGGCCCAGGATCACCTTGCCCCCTTTGCCCAAATGCTGACACATGCCCATGTACACGTGTTTATGATTTAACTCTTTACATGTTCACACACTCCAGAATATAAACTTTCAGAAATTGTAAGTTAGAGAACAAGATGAATATAGTGAGTCTTAGTCTCCTTTGATCCAGCGGAGAACTCTCTTCTGAGTATAAAGCATTGTGTTGCAGTAATTTCTCATGCTATGGATAGCTCACAAAATTGCAGAAGACTCTCTGTGGATGTGTCGTGCTGCCATTCCAGCTAACAGAAAGAGCTACAGGACAAGGTGGGCGTGTTCTTTCTACAGTGCCCTCGTCTTTCACTGATCAGCTTTTTTCTGGATCCTGTGCTGTGTGCACAGTGGCAACCAATCCAGAGAATTCAGTGATAATAAAAACGTGGGAAGATTAAAAGCAAATTTCATGTCACCTAACAAGATTTGGAGAAGCTACTTAGTGAAGAGGATCTGTTTATTGGGAAGAGAAAGGGACATAAAAATGTTTTGATGCAGAAGCAGGCAAATTTGCCTTAAGAGCAGTAACAAAGCAGCTTAACCACATCCTGTGTGACTAGATAACAAAAGTTTCTAAGAGCTCATTCAGATTTCTGTGGAGTACAGACTTTTTTTTTCATATAACACTCCATTAAGCCATAGAACTTACCGGAAATTGATGCCAGAAATTATGGAGGTTAAAAATGGTTCAGGAACAGTTAGACAAGTACTTAGGCGAGTAGTTATCTAAGAAAGCCTATTAAACACAAGGATACAAGTTCTGTATGACAAAGTCCCTAGGCTGCAAGTAGCTGAAATTATGTAACAGGTGATGTGTCAGTGTATAGTTTCTCCTTTTTAGTAAACTTCCTTTAGGCATCCTGTACTAGTTGCTGTCAGAAAGAGGTCTAACTGTAGCTATATTTCTACATTTTTATTTCCAATGTCATCTCGCCCTAGAAGACCAAACGATACGCCTATCAACTCCAGTTTCTTTGTTTTTGTAGTGTAAAAGTTATCTTTACGTTTACAATGTCTTCTTACAGGCAAACTCTAAAACTTTATAATTTCATTTGATTAAGTAACGTTATTAATGTATAACACTTCTTCAATTACATCTGTTTCAGTAAAATCATTTCAGAAAACGACTTGCATTGTGTTTTGTTCATTTTTTCAGATTCATCTGATTCACTGCATTATATTTATTCTCTCTTATACATTGACATCAAAATACAAACAAAACTTGTTTCTGTGACTGATTCTGTGGCCTTTTGGGATGCTTGTTGGATAGACACACTACATATAGCTGATAATAAAGACTGCCTTCCTGACAGTTTATGTTGTTCTCAGACTCCAAATAGGAACTGTTTTTTTCCAGATAATCTTTTTAATCTGCATGTAAATGTTACTGAGTCTTCTAAAACTTGAGCGAAGCGATTGAGCTCTGGCCCTGCGGGATTTGGGTCATCCCTCAGGACTGGCACTGAATGCTGAGTGCTAGGACTCGTCAGTAGTGTTGTGAGGTTATCAAAGTAAAGGGATCTGAACAGGAGCTTTGCTTATATGAAAGCCAGTCAAAGAGTTGATGCCATGCCATATATCGCAGACAGCGATTAAGCCTCTTGCAAACAGCACTCCTCCTTTGCCCTTCTTCCCAACATTTTGCTCAGGATTGTTGTAGGCAAACAGCATTAGTGCTGTAGAATGGCAGTATGCAGCCAGGAGCTGCAGGTCTGAAAGGGCAGTGCCTTTGGAGATTCAACAGAACCACCACTACCATGGGCTGTGTGGAATGAGTGACAGTCTTGGCATAAAACTGCAGTCTTTCTGCTTCTCCACTGCTTGGCAAGTTGTCTTCCTTTATATCTATAAAAAGGAAAGCTAAGTTAATTTAAAATTATGCCAGTTCCATCTGCTGTGTGAATGCCCACAGACGGTGAGAGACAATAGGATGAAGGCCAGTTGATGAATGACATTGTAGATGATGAGTTAACCATTTGATCAGAAATTATGTGATACATGAACGATGGAGGAGTTTATTTAACACTCTAAAATTTAGATGTAGCAATCTACATATTTAAATTTATATACTTGTAAGTATATATGATTTTATATATACACACACCCCATGACTGATAAGTTGGTAAGTAATTTTACTAAGATGTGATGTCTGTTTTTATAGTTTATATATTGCTGCTTATATTGTAGATAACTATTTAAAATTGCTTTCCTATATAAAAGTCTTTTTACACAATTGTTTTTAAAGATACTTTGTAGAAGAAGTAAAGTATTAGAACAGGTTTCTTATTAAAACTGCTATAAAACTAAGGGTTTAAAGAGATGATAGACTAAGTAGTATAGAAGCACGTGTAAGATGGAATACTCTTGCATACACAGCAGAAAACAAAGAAACGGAAGAAATGTCTATAGTCAGACTCATCTGTGTTATTTTCATAGAGATTACTGTAAGTGATATCCCAGAGATGCCAACATCATGTGCAGTGCATCTGTCCAAAACGCGATATGGATGGGAAGCAGCCTTCTAGACAGCAAACATACGGCAAAATAGAACCAGCTGTCTGATTATAAAACTAACTGTACAACCTCAAAACTAAATTTCAAATTCCAGATGAAATCTGTGCTGGTAGATAACTTGAAAAAAGGAGGAGGCACATAGAGTTCAGTGGCCCTTCGGTAGGACTCAGCTGGAAGGCAAAATCCTCAAGAGCAAAAGCTGTATTTTATCCGTAACTGCTGAATATAAAGTACAAAAGTAGAGCAGGACTGTTTCTTCCTAGGAGAGGGCAGTAGCCAGAGTGCCTGTGGCCCCGTGAAACCCCATGCATTCTTTGCTGCACTGTCACACTGGTGAGTTTTCAGTGGATAGGTGAGGAGGGAATCCAGGGTGGGTGGAGGTGTGGGAGCTGCAAATGGAGCTCAGGTGTCTGAAACCCAGAGGAAGAGACAGTGTTTCATGTGCTGGCCAGTGCTAAGCGCTTCTGATTTGCTATGTTCAGTTAGCTTCCTATTTAGAATGAATTTTATGCACTGCACACTTTAGTGAGTAAAAAGCCCAAGATGGGGGTCTGAAACACCTGGCAATCAGGCTTGTATACACTAAGCAGTCTGACATTGAACTTCCTCATATGTTTCTCATATGAGAACCGTCTCTATTTGTAGAAGCTGTAATTGCTAAGCATTGTCATAGCTGTGTTTCTGCAGCCTCCTACCCTGATAGATAGCAACAACAATGGACAATTACATTTTTTTTGTGCTATTGTGCACATCAATATCCTACTGTGCACAAGCATACTTTCATATTTTTGTATGTGGCTGCTGACGTGAATGAAGTTCTTGAAGTTGTTAATAATCTATAGCAACAACATTGGATCCCTTATTTGCAAGGTAAATTCTAAATCTGTTTTCCAGAGTCCCGTTTATACATTTCAGACTCAGTTTTTTCTTACTAATGAAAACTTAATAACCATATCAAATGTTTCTCTGTTTCGAAAGATATTCATTCTGATAAGCCTAAGCTGAAAATGTGAAAAATACTGTATTGTGTACCAGTTTATGTGCCCAAGCAGAAGGTTCTAAGTTACTGCAGAAAAAAAAAACAAAACCCAACTATATGATGAAGCTGTTTGCTATGCACTGAGACAGAGAAGTACCAGAATAATGTAGTGGTTGGCACATTACAGTGTCCCAGTCTTTGATCTATGGAAAGTTTTAGTATTTTACAAAAACCAAAGATGGACAAAACACTGAAATAGTTTAGACTGGAAACTGAAACTCATTTCTCAATCTCAGATAATAATAACTGGCCTGAAAAACAATATTCCCTCAAGATTCCTGTTTTTGTGTTGTGAATCTTCAGCACTTCAAGTGTATAATCATACTAGTCTCTAATATCAGGCCTCATTTAATTTAAACATCAAAGAACATGAAGCATAAGAATAGTCCTGTTAACATGACAGAGAAGGAAGTTTACTTCTTCCTGGTGCCACCGGTTATCAAAGAGACTTCTACACTATTCCAGCTGTTAGGCAGCACAGAGACATTTCTTTCAGCACAGCTATAGATTACCACAATAAATTTCATCCTTTACATACACTTGTAGCCCTTTTTTAAAGATATTTTAAACTGTAGGTAATTAGGAATAGTGTTACATTTAATTTTTTTTTTTTTTATTGCTTTGAAACCAATGAGAAGGAAGCTGGCTTGTTTCATCTGCTTTGTGCCTTGGTGGTAACTCCACGGCCACCCTCGAGATACCTTGTATTGCACGTGCAGACAGGAGGTTTGCAGATCTGATCACAGAGGACTCTTCAGGGTTTGCAGAGCACCGTGACAAAACATAGCCCTGTGTCACCACGCTCATTTGGTCAAGGTGTCTAGAGGTTGCTTGCAAGCGGTCCATAGCTGTGTGACATCTGTATAGGCTGTGGCAGATGAGGGAGCATGCCATGGCTGTAGCATCTTCCAGCACTACTGCGTATCAGCAGCGTAGCCCTGGCCATGGTCTAGCAGGCATTTTTGTGGTTACCTGCTTATGGTTCACTCAATGCTATTCCCATTCTAGAATATCAAAATATAGTGAGTATATATGTATGAAATAGCTCTTAAAATGAGAAGGTTTATCCTCTGCGTGCTGTAGAAACACTCTGTAGCTGGTATTTGCAAAACATCTAAATGAAAAAAAGCCCTCTAGTTTTTTTGTTAAAACATTTCTCCTGGCTACAATATCAAACACAAATTTGGTGAGTTTACAAAATCATTGGTTAGTTATTGACAGCGCTGCTCTTTATGGTCACCTTCTAACACCCGAAGTGTTAGATGGATGCACATTTGAAAAATAAAAATTACTTTGTTTGTAGTGGCTGTTGCTTTGAGCTGCCACATGTGTGAATCCTGTGATCCAACCCATGCTTTTGCTTTCTCGTTGTGAAGTCTGATTCTGAAATAGCTATGGAATTGAAATGCAGTTCCAACTGTCTGTGTTTATTGTCTCCTGCTGCTGGTGGTGAGTTTGTCTGAAGACAGGCCATGTGTGGCAGTAGTATTATGAACACAGGTATTTTAAAGTTACAGGCTTGTGTTCAGATATGTTCCGAAAGCTGGCGTAACAGATAGCCTTCGCTGAAGGCAGTTTAAGGCAAACTGGTTTATGTCACAGTTGCAGGGGTTTAGAGCACGTACATGTCATGACTCGCAGTAACTTAGCTGATGGGTGGTAGTTCATTAAATTACCTCAGTTTCATTGTGGGTGCTGGTGTGCCAACCCAGAGCCTTTATCAGGCACATTAAACATTTACCCTTGGAGTGGGATCTATGCCAATAAATTCTTGAAGAATCAGAATTATTTTAGGTAAGTACCTGCTCTTTCTTTCACTAGAAATGCTTTGGATTTTCATGGTAATTGTTTTTCACAACTATGCATTGCATATATATTCATACATATGTATGTCAGACCAAGTTTATTTATTTCTATATAATTCAATAGATTATCTTGCCAATTATTAAGTTATTTAATATTTCTTAAAGGTGGAAATCTCTTTAAATTCAGTGACAGCTTGGCAACTGCCCTTTCATTAGAAGCTTTTACTTACCTTTTCGCGTTTCAGTGACAGAAGACTTTCTTAGCATGCCTAAGAAGTTCCTCAAAAGCACTGCTGTTATTCATATCTAAATAATGAAATATTATACTTAAAGCTTTGATCCTGCACAATGGAAGTGTAAGCTCTGCAATTTAGGGAGACAAAACAAACTAGAAATATTTGTCTCAGTTCAGAATAAATTTCACAGTTGCACCTAGGAACTCAGTTGTTTAGTTACTTTTTGTCATATATATCTAGATAAGAATAAGTAAATACTTCGATATGCATGTTGAAGGTAGCCATTTCTCAAAGAAGATGAGAATTGCAGTGTGATCCTTCTAGTTTTACTTTTTTCCTAGTCATGAACAGAATAGTAAATAACAGAAAATAAAATTGTTTCTTGTTGCAGCCTTTATCCTCATCTCTACTCGAGAGCGTACATTAACTTTAGAAATCCTGAGGACATCCTTCTTTTTAGAGATCGCTTTGATGGCTATGTCTTCATTGATAATAAAGGTTGGACATTTTGTAAGATATTAAATGTGTACATATACATATATCATTTTAGGACAGTAATTTATTTTCTTTTTGCTAATTATGCCAGGTTTTTTTTCTCAATATGCAGTTAATTACATAAAAATATATTAAAATCTACCACTTAAAAGATAATGAAGTGCAAAATATATTTGTCCCTGCAGTCTTGGTTGTCTGTGTGGTGTGCATGCTTTACCTGCATTCTTGTACCTTAAGCAAGACACTTCTCAAGATTCTATTAAGATAATTATCTTATGCAGGCTTCACAATTCATCACAACAGTAACTGAACACATGGCAAGCATGAATCATTACATCTTCAGTATGTTTCTCTGAGGTAAAAGTAGTGCCACTTCCATTTTGAAAAAGCAAGACGAAAACTTGTCTTCATTTTGGTTGCCTGGTTTGAGACATGTAGAGCTTGACCTTTTGGAGCATTTGTAGACGTCTTGAATTGAGTTCCAAGAAAAAGAACGACTATTGGTTTCCATCTTTAAAATCTTCAGTCTGCAAAAGTTTGGCCAATAATAAAGAAAAACTCTGTGATGTAAGTGTGGATAAATCCAGGTCTCCTATAGTAGTGTGAAACTGCTATAGCCAAGAAAGGGTCCTTTCCCTTCAGCAGTTCCTTTCCATATTCACTCATACCTTCTGTAAAAAAATGAATAGGTTGTATAAAACAGACATAGATTGGTGTGTTTCTTGTATAGACATCATCTATTCTGACCTTTCAGTGTTGCGGATGTCCTGTGAAAAGTAGTCCTGCCCACTCTTACCAGGGACTGGATCTCTAAAGAAGCTGTCTGTCAAACTAAAAAATTCCTCTTCAGTGTTTCCTACCTCAGATATTTTACAGGCTAATCAGATTTGGATGGATTTTCGTAGAGATGGAGAACACCACAATCCTCACAGATTTCAAATCTGCTGTAAAGCATGAGGCAGGGTAGCTCCTAACCAACAGATGCCACAATTTTCTAATGTGTGTGTGTTCTTTCTTGCCATCTTGTCAGAAAAAGCTGGGTGTTTTAGTTGAAAAACTACTAAGAAAGTATTTTTATGATTCTGCCTAGACTTCACTTTGTCTAAATGAAGCACGTTCTTCAGTGTTATGCTGGACTGAAGCCAGAATATTCTGTACATTGCAAAACTGAACTTGGACACGGCTGGCCAGTTTGGCATGATTGTTTCTGCAAATAAGAGTACAAGTTTTGGTGGAAGGTGCCCTCTGGTGAGGCTTGTGATGCCATTGCATTCATGAGGCTAAAATTAAAGTGAGGATTACCAAGTTCAATAAGGTTAACCTATTCTAGCAGATTTAAGCAGAGTTTTCAGTGGACTTGAGCAAAGTGTAATCTTGAACCTGCTGCAAGTGGAAACCAGGCAAATTTCAAAAGCTGCACACAGTTCTGACTCCAGTCCAAAGAAGAATCCAGTACATAAGGCAGAATTCAAAACAAAGGATCCAGGCAAGAAATTGCATAGTCTATCAGAAAGAGAAAAAAAAGAAGTTTCACACAATTCTATATGCAGAGTTTTACAGTTTTGATTCTTAAAGAAGGTGATGTGTTATATTACTGCATATTACTTAGCATCAAATTATTCCTTTTTTTTTGGCAACAAAGAGAAGCAACTCAGTTGTTTCAAATTCATTTCCCAGTAGTACTTATTCACTTGTCAGGGTGTGAATTTTTCTGATCAATGAATATCTGTGAAGAATTAAAAGGGAATTATAAATGATAATGCAAGAATTTTATTGTGCAAGAGTAGTCATCTTCATTTTTACAGTCTTTGTAGCATGTCCAAAAATATTTAATGTTTATATATATAATTAAAATAGAAAGGTATTTTGTTTTGAATCTAAAATACTACTACATGTAATCTTTCATTAGAAGTTTAGGATGGAGTTGTAGAAACATTCACCTTTGATTTCAAGTAAGACTGTCCAACACAAATTTCAAGAGTTTTGAAAATTTTACTTGAATATAAGGAATGTTTCTTCCCCCTCAAAAAATTAAGCATTGATATCTTTTAAGGTTTGGAGTATCCTGCAGTGGTTGAATTTGCTCCATTCCAGAAGATTTCAAAAAAGAAGCTGAAGAAGAAAGATGCCAAAGCTGGGAGCATTGAAGATGGTAAACATTTTCTTAGTGTCATAGTGGAAAATAGATTCCATTTCTGTCATGCATTGCAAAGTAATAATAATTCAAAAATTTTTTCTTCACAGATCCAGAATATAGGAAATTTTTAGAGAGTTATTGTGCTGATGAAGAGAAAATCTGTGCCAATCCTGAGATTCTTTTGGGAGAGATTGAGGCCAGAACAAGGGAACTCATTGGTCTGTTTTCTGCATTTTTTTCTTCTTATTAAGAGTAGTGAATATTTTTATATTGTTATGATATTATGTGCAAGAGCTGACCTGTTCAGTTTAACAGAGAATGAGATTATCACAGTTAGATTTTTGTTATCCAGCCAAGTAGTGACAGGGAACACTCTGCCTATTCTTTTCAGTCTCTATGCATGGAATCACTTGACTTCACTGCAAGTTTTGCATGCACATTGGCTTCAGAAATAGGTCCTTAGTACTTCTGAATACTTACAGATGTATTAGAAGTTGGAAGATTTATTTTTTAAAGATAAAATAATTGAATATTTAACAATTGATCACTGATTTTAGCTGCTTTTATTAAGAAACATGAAATTATTTTTCTTTGTTTTCATGGTCAAGATTCTGCAAAAGCTTTGAAAGTAAGGCAACACTTGATTTTCTGTATGCATGCAGCATGAGTTGTACAGTCTCTTGGGGAATCTTTAGTAAGACCAGTGTTGAAACCTTAAATGCCAATATGCAGGGTTTTTTAATGACATGGAATGTTCATGTGCTGTATCTCCAAGTGGCAACATGCAGAACACTTATTCTTTCCCTAAGTGTGACAGTCAAATACGAAAAAAGAAAATGACCTTTGCTATTATTTCTTTACAATGTAAAAGTAGATACCTCTTTTCATTAATGCTGTTTGTCTGTTTGTCCCTGCCTGTGACAAGCATTTCTATAGAATGGCATTAATTACTCTTGTTATGCATAAATTAATAGTTGACTGTTCAGATTTGGAACTTAAACAATTTAAAGAAAAGTGAATGTTAGAAGTGTGGACTTTTAGAGAATTCTAAAACTTGTTTGTTGCTTTTCTAGACAGGGAAGTTCCCCAGCAATTTTTATTTACCCCAAATCTTTCCTAGTATTTGACAGCATAATAAAAGCAGTCAGAATTTTCTAAGAAACTTTACAATTTCAAGAAAGATTTGTTAACTTTAAGATATTCTAACTATCACTGAAAATTATTAGTCTTGAGAATTGCAGATTTTGGAGTAACATTGTTGGCTGAAAGCAGCTTTACATTAGGAGTTTTAATGTTTTTTTTTCTGTTAAATCACAGGAAATCAAATTAGTTGCAATATTTTTTCAGCTATTCAAAACTTCTATCAGTGCAAAAACAAATATCGCTTCAGTGGATAGCTTGTGTGTAGCAAAATTATGTAAGGGTTTAGTCGCATGTCCAGTTTCAAAGGTGTTACTCCTACTGAAGTCAATGAAAGACATGCCCAGGACTTTGTTGGAAGAACTGGGCCTCACATTCTCAGCATTTCTCCAGGTAGTGTTACCGCAAACCAACATGTTTTATGCATCACGTCAGATGTGTTAGCTCATCAGTTTCAGTCTGAGAGAGAGATATAAAACAGATTTTCTCTGTAACAAGATGAAGGTAAGCCCATTCTTCTGGCTTGTTTGTAGAGAGCAAGACAAAATATAAAACTTATGGTCTTCATTTTGTAATGTTTTTATTTTAATATTTCATAAACATTTTAAGAAAAACCTCTTAGATTCTTATTTGCAGTAAGGCCCATAAATAAGATGGGTAAGATTCAAGTTTGACAAACTTTCTGGTTTGCCCTCCTCTTTTGATAGTACTCATCACATTGCCTCTCTTCCTTGAACTCAGTTATAATCAAACCTCTTACACTACAGGCTTAGTCATGACTAGGGTCAAGTTCTGGACTTCCAGTGCAGCTTATCCCTTCCCCAGAGCCTCCAGTTACAATTTGTGGCCACTTTCAGCATGTCAAAGTGCCCAGAGGGGGACATTGCTCAGACAGAGGAACTTACAGGAGCTGGAGAGTCAGAGCTGCAGATCTAAGGGACTGGTAGGGAGGGTTCTGGGGACCTAAAATATGTCAAAAAGTAAGGAGGAGGGATAAGAGGGAGAGAGGGGGATAACTTGGAAAATGTAGGGGTAGAGGGAGGAAGATTTCAAATCAACAAACTTTTTGGTTGTTGCTTTTGACCAGTGATATTTGCTAAAAATAAATACTGAATCTTATCAAGCCTTCCCATTCATAACTGTATAACAACGTTTTATCATTAACAAATGGGTTGCTAGCAGGATATTTAGGCTTCCAAGACAAAAACATTCAACTGTTTTTGGAATATGGATTGTGTCTAGATTTCAGCTATGCCATTTTAAATTTAATGAAAATTTTTTTTTTCTTTTATTGTTTCTTCTAAATCCTGTCATGCATTCCAATAGTGAAATTTCTTCTGGCTTGACAGAGTCCTATAAATAATTGTAAATTCTTTCTGATAGTAAATATTTCCTGTAAGTCTATCCTGGGACGTCTAGGACTGACAGAATTTGTTGTAACTGTTCACAGCTGTAGATATATGAAGTTTGAATTCAGTACTGACAGTCATGAATGCTATACATTATATAGAATTTGATTATGGTCTCCCAAGTTTTTGTAGAGTTTGGAGATATTTCAGGCAGGTGGCTTAGGCTAGATTTCAGAGTGTGGAAACAGCTCTGTAACATAAGAATGCGTGTGTGATCCAGTAGATGAGGCACTTTGTTATTTGAGAAACCAGAGTTATATTGAATCTGATGATACTTTGCTGTGTAACCTGGGACAAACCACTTATCTCTTACTCATCTCATTTTCCCACGGAGAGGTGAATTCTAAATGGTAGTTAAATTGAAATGTTATAAGAGAATGAATATGTTTCCTTCATGATGTACTTTGAAATCTGGGATTGAAAAATGCTATAATGCAATAATGTCATGTTTTGATGTACAAAATTAAAATGTAGGAATAGATTCTGAACACATTTCTTTCCTTTTTGGTGAATAACCATTTGATGAGCAAGAGAAAGAAGCCATTCTCTGAAGTGAAAAGATAGGATTTTAATTAAACATTAAATAATCATGCAGTGTATCTCTGTTGCTTCTAACTTGAACAGCAAAAAAAAGCAACAAAGTTTTTCTAAAACAGAATCATGGGAATGCCTTCAAAATATATAAAATGAATAGGTTTATTAATTATTTATCTCCCTTGCAGATGAAGTTAGAAAAAAGAAGTTAGTACTAAAATAAAGAAATAAGTACATATTTTAGGAGTTGAACACTATATCACAAATTTTTTGTGTTTTAGCTAGAAGAACAACACCCCTTTTGGAATATATTAAAAATAGAAAATTAGAAAAGCAGGTACGTTCAGACTTTTGCCTGAAGTTCAACATTTATGTTTCACATGGTTTTCCGTTGGACAATTTGCAATTAATCATTTTGAACTCTTCAGAGAATACGAGAAGAGAAAAGAGAAGAACGAAGGCGGAGAGAATTGGAGAAGAAACGTCTGCGGGAGGAAGAGAAAAGGAAGCGCAGAGAGGAAGAAAGACGTAAAAGAAAAGAAGTGGAGAAGCAAAAGAAGATTTCTGAAAAAGAAATAAGAATCAAGGTACCTGAATGAAAAAAACCTATTCTTCTGCTGAAGTTATACAGAAGCTCCTTTGGTACCTCACTTAACGCTGTTTATGCAATATACTACAGAACAGTGTGGAGATACCAAACCAGTTTTGGCTTTAAGGGGAAGTAATGTAGGACTTTGACTAAGGTAGCATTGTTGAAAAGTGTTACCTTAGGTACAATGATGGGCTAATGCAGTTAAGACAGGTGACTCAAGGTGTCTTTATACAACATTGCCCCATTCTATGCCAATTTAACCTGACAGAACCAAATTATTCTGTGCTAACATGTTGGAAGATGGTTGCAAATGTGGCTTTAACACTTTCTGTCATGTGAGTCTTCATCTAGTCATACGTGTAGAGAGATTTTGTGTTTATGCTCAGAACTGATTTATTTTAATAGTATGCTTTAACCAAGCTGTAAGAAAGTTGCTAAT
This sequence comes from Tetrax tetrax, assembly GCA_009806455.1. NCBI lineage: Eukaryota > Metazoa > Chordata > Aves > Otidiformes > Otididae > Tetrax > Tetrax tetrax. The sequence goes on from WHYT01017242.1 coordinate 88,078, forward strand.
TTCAGGATGTGCTGCCTTATGACATGCTGAATGCATGTGCTTTTAGTGACTTTAATGAGGGAGGTGTGTTTTGTGCTGTTAAGTCTGGACATTTAAAACCTTATTCGTACAAGATGACATTGATAAAAAATCATTAATCTGAACTAAATTTTGTGGTATTAGAAAGGCTGTTTTGAAGAGGCAAGTATAAGAGTCTGTAGCTTAACACAAGGGCACACAAACTCACTCCAGATCTTGTGAGGAGAAGCCACAGAGCTGTGTACTTCTTTCCTCTCCTTTGCCTCCTGGACAACAGTTGCCTTGACCTGGATGTATAAAAAAAAAGTAAGTTCTGAAGCTGAATTACAGATTGTTCATATTTGGGCATAAAGAAAAACATTCTAGAACTTCAGAAAAAGACAGACTTATTCTTTAAAATATATTACCCAAAATTGGTTGTCCAAAAGACCCCAGCATTTATGAACTATCAGTGGCAATGTCACTTTGAAAGCTAGTTCTGTCTCCAAAAGAAAATAATATTACCTGAGAGAAACATTATAGAAGTTTTAAATATTGGAGAAGAGTAACTTGTGCTTATTTCAGAAAAAAATATGGTGGAATGGAAAGACTGATGAGATGTTCTGCTTATTCTTGAAATGTTAGAGAAAGAGTTTGAGGCAGTTAGTCCTCCTATAAAGATCATGCCTGTAGTGCTAGACACTGCTCAACCCCTGTGTGAATTATTTGTTGTGAAAGGAACAGACTTCTTAGAATCTTAATCTCCAAGGTGAAAATGCAATGTGCTCTTTTCTTCTAACAGCATATTTTTTCCTCAGTCTGTATTTCTGTCAGGGTGTATTTATACTAAGCACCTACTTCTATATGCCAGTCTGTCCCAAGTAATTAGTGTGCCACACATTTTATATAGATATTTCATGGAGTGAAGTATTAATCCTGCTATTTTATCTTGGAGGTTCTGCTTTTTATTTATTGGCAATAACATTGAGCTCTGTTATATCATTTCTAAAAAACAGTAGACCATAATAATATCTTTATATATAAAACTTACAAGAGAAGAGTAGGTAAGTGCTTTCCTAGCATTTAAATGCTTAAATAGGTTTTTGATACATTTAATACATTGTTAAAATGTCTGTTGCAACAGAGGAGAATAATTTTAGATCATAATATAACCAACTATTTCTTAGCTTCTTAAGAAGCCTGAAAAAGGAGATGAGCTGGCCAGTGATAAGCACAAAGAAAAAGGTGAAGAAGCTGACACTGAAGAAAACAAATGGGATAAATCACCTGGATCTGTCAGTATAAAATCCAAATCATTGGAATGTTCACTGAAAGAACTTAAGGAAAAGTAAGTAATATTTATCTTTTAGGCTCCAACTTAGATCCTAAATGTTGTCATATGAGGGCTTTAATATGATATAAGTGGTGTGTTGGCTGGGTGTTTTGTTAGCAAGGAACTGATTTCATTCTGTTTGTGAACAAATCTCTCACTGTCCTTTTTGTAAAAGGTGTTTGGTAACAGCTTACTGACTTAATAGCAGTATTAGTGAATGCAATTTGTTATTTGTTAAATGATTTGAAATCACAAACTGGAAGAATTTCTTTGTGAAAAGTTATTCAGAGTTTCACTGTTATTTCACCTGCTCTCCATCAAGAGCTCAGGTAAGGCCCTCCTTCCATTATTGATGTCAAAGACTAAATTGGCTAGGATGCCTTACTTTTCCATCACACTTTCTTCATTTGTCCTGCACTGAACAGATACATTTGTTTGATAAATAGGACAAGGGCAGAATAGTTACGGTATGAGTGACTGCCTTACGATAGATATGTGCAGAAGGCTGTCTCTGTCTTCCCCTGCCTTTTGTGTTGCATATATAATAGTAGGGACATGAGGGATAGCCCAGTTCTGTAACTACTGTAGCCTAGGATTGTCTTACAAATGTTTTCAGCAGCTGGTTCTCTCTCTTGTCCTTTGGCATGTATGCCCCTTTGCAAGCAGGATTCACCCATAACATATGTAAGATACATCCCTAAGAATATTATGCTGCTGAGATAAATAATACTTTGTTCTTCAGTAGAGTTTTTCAGCCAAGCTCTCAAAAAGTTCTTTGCTAAATGATGAGCTGAATCTGAGATGTCATTTGTATGTGCAACTTATACATATGAATAACTTCAGCATTTAAATTGTTTACATAAGGTATTATATACAAAGTGTTAGAGGAAGATTTGGATTGTGCTCTAGGAGCCTTGCAGTCTACTTCCCTGTTCTGAGTAGTTTAAATTTTACCTTTGTCTACTTAGGTTGTTGACTTTTATGAAAAGTATGCAGGAGCTGCAAATGTTTTCCTAATGGCACATGGAAAAATAAAGAAACTTTGAACACTGGAAAATAAAACCACTGAATTTGCTAATTGAAGAAACGGTTCACAGTAGTATCCTACATGTATTATTCATCTCAGTCTCTGACTGAGGACTTCAAACATGGGCTCAGTGTTTCAGTATGTTAAGTATGTCCTGAAAGATGCTGAAAACTTCAATTTCCTATTCTCTAATGGAAATTGAAAATATTCAGCACTTCTTTTTTTTTATATTCTTCAACAAAGGAAACACAGAACAGGGTCAACGGAAACACTTGCAAGGGCAAGTCAGTTGTTTGCTAATAAGGCTTTCTATGTATTAAGCTTTTGGTGGTGCCATGTAACATTTTAAATATTGATCTTGTAAGCTTAATAAGGCATTAATGTAGATTTTCCAGGTGTGGAACAGAATCCTTTTGACTGTGCAGGTACAGTAAGTGTCACCTTGTCTTTCTAAGTGCTCATCTCATCATGATTATTACTGGGGGTGATAAGGTAGCAAGCTATGAGCTATTTCAGCTGCATTGAGAATTAAAGTTTTAACTACTTTGTCACTGACCGAAAAATCAGTTATAAACTGTAGCTTCCAACTGTACATGCAGGAGACTGAATCACCTGTTGGAAAACCGTGTTTCAAGGCGCAGTAGCAATAGCTTTCTACCACAAGTGAAAACCTCCGTAAGTCCTTGAGTGCACATGGTCACATATGGTTTTGAAACTAAACCAAACAGAAGTATGCTTCTACTCCCTTTACTTCCATTTGTTTCTACTTTCTTTTTGCTGGCTGCGTAACTTTCTCTTCTACTTTCACTTTGTAATTACATTATTGCCTGTCCCACCATTTCCACTCTTGCTTGCCTGTGACTGTGACTGAATTTTAGAAAGCTGCTTCAATCTCTCTTGAACTGGATTCTGTATCCCTCTCTCCAGCCTACCTCCAGGCACATCCATTCCTTCCTCACCCACAGCAACCGGCAGGGGAAGAGACAGGTACCAGGCAATGCTACAGCAGCAGATCTAGATGTGTCTATCTGGTTTTTTGGAAGACGTGATCCAAAACCTTGCTAGGACCTGGAGTTAGTGTCTAGAATAGTGTATTAAACCTAAAATAAAACAACTTATAGCCACATAACCCTTGAGAACTGGCAGAGTATTTTATATCTGTGTGTCTATGCTACAGGTACAGTATCTCTGTAATTGTGAATCAGGTGTCTGTGATAGCTGGGATGTTGCTTCTGCTGACACAAACAGTCTTGCAAAATGCTGAACAATTTACCTGTCATTCAGGTTTTGTTGCTGACTTCCAGCTCTCCCTGAAATGGGGCCCCTGTCTTGGAAGCCCCACCAATACACAAATTCATGGCAGAGGCTGACAGCGTTCACAGTTCTGTTTTGTTTTGTTTTTTAAAGGGTGATGTAGAAAGATACATTTTTATTCATATTAAACAATTCTAAATGTGAAGCATATCACTATTTGATCACTACACCGTTAGAAAATCTCCATCCTCTCTGATTCTGTCTGCTGATTCCCAAAATGTGAGCAGACTGTCAAAAGCAACTTTACTGTTTCAATTTAAAGTATTTATACATATGAAATATATAAAAAGAAACTACTGGTATCTGCTCCTTTTAAAGTTCAATCTCTTCTGTAATCTTTCTTCATTATTTGCAGTTTTAGTTTATGAGAGAAGCACCCGCTTGCTGAACAGGAACAATGAAGTGAATTGTATCAGGCAGGCAGCAAAATGTTGCAAACTAACAGTCTTTGTAATATGAACCCCTTGCAACATAGCAGAAATTAAGCATTATGTTGTGGTAAGGTAATGCTTTTTCACCCAAGTAAAATATGCAAAAAATTACTTGGAGACATAATAAACAAAACCCTGAAACATAAGTATTCATTTTCACAAGTACTTTCCATAAGTTGCAATGTCAGTGAATATTTTTTTGTTAAATAAAGTCATAAAACTTTACAATTTGATACATGATACCTGCACAATTCCTTCAGGCCTTGAATGTTCCCATTCAGGGAGATCACATACACACGTGAGTCACCCAGGAACAGCCCACAAGAGTTAATCATGCTGCGTGTGTTTCTGTGAAGAGTATTAGGGAACTATTTATGGGATTGTAAAGAGGGATAAAAGTTGAAGAGTAAGCCTTCCACAACAGTTGTACAGAAGTCAGATTTTGCTTGCAAAGCTTTGTCTGCTATTTTGAACTGAATGCATAGTCAAGGGCCAGACATACATGGATAAAACATTCAGCAAAATTGCACATAACCCCTTTTTAATGAGAAAAAAAACAGCCTTGCCATACAACTGATCTAAATACTATTGAAGTCTAAAGAAGGCTTTGTATTGTGTTCTTCAGCAGCTTTTTTTTTTTTTTTTAACTGTTAATTGCTTGGATTTTCTCTCTTTTTATACACACTCATAGGTCACAAAATGATAGTGACAAAGAGCAAAGAGATTTGGAGAGAAGATTTCGAGAAAAAGAACCTGAAAGACAAAGGTATCGATTGGATGATGGCAGAAAGCATAGAGCTCACTATGAGTTTGACAAGTTTGTGAGAAGGAGTGAAGAAGAGCTGAAATGGGGGAAAGGATACAACCAAGACAGAGGAAAGAAAGGGAACTACAACTACAGCTTCACTGTGGAGGCAGTAGACAAACTGGGTAAAGAGGACAAGTGTGATGACATGGCATCCAAAAAGGAGCGCATAAGAAATAAGGTTCTTTTATTCATTTAGGATAATCTTTCATTAGTTAAAAAATGCTTCAAGATCACAGGTTTTACTTTTGCAAACTCAGCATAAAGATGCTTTTTCCGAAAAAGCAGTTCTTTGTTTCATTTTCAGTAAAACGCAGACTTCTTTTCATTGTTATCAGAGGACAACAGCAGTTAAAATAAGTTAAGAGCACAGGTCTGTGCTCATTCATATTTACAATATCTGTAAGACTTTCTGTCTTCCTTTCAACCCTAGCATTTTTAGAACACTATTCTTGGAAGCCTTGTATTTTATGAGTGTGTTAAAAATTGTTATACTTATGATGTGTAGTGAAATTTTAAAACTCTGGCGTACTAGTCTTTTTAAAATGTACTTCCATTAGCCAGCTCATAAAGTAATTATATTATGGATTGGCTAGACGTTGCTCGGTAGAGGAAATAAAGGACTTCAGTAAATAGCTAATACAGCCACCGCTATATTTAGGGGGTGTGAATGTGCAAATTCTTCAGTATTACATACCCGCCAGTATGAAAAGACTGTCATTTGGTTAGGACAAATTATGATCAGTGGTCATTGTCAGGGAAAGAGCAGGTGCAAAACCAGTGCAAGTGGGGCCTGTGTGTAGAAGAGCCATCCCTTATTGTCTCCCAGAGACATGGGCATCATTTTTCTCAGTCTGATTTCATGGGTGTGCTAGGGTCTTTTCAGAAGGTGGCTCTCCTTGTCACCCTCATTCTCTCTTCCTTCTGATCCTTCATTTTCCACAAAAGATGACCAGAAAATGATTTTGCCTAATTTATTCTGCATGTGAAACTCTTCTTTCAAACCCAGTGACTGATCTGTGAGCGGGCTGAGGCTGCCGAGGAGCGGATTGGTGACGTGCAGGGTGAGTCTGCGTGGAGTCTGCATAGCACAAGTCCAGGTGGACTCGCTCTGCGTATCAAGTCAGTCACCTTGTGCAAACACAGAAAGCCTGGTGTGCCCTGCTTTTTGTTTATGCAAAGGCCAGCTGGGCAGTTTGAGTGAGATTTATCTGCATAAACACATTAGCCGCTTTCCACATACAGCAGCGGCTCAAGCTGTAGAACAGTCAGAGGAACGGCCAGTTCAGAAACAGGAAGATGGGAAAAGCAATTTTCCTCATGCTTGCCACGCTTCTCTTGAAGCCTGGCAAAATAATCTGCAAACTTGGAACTGGATGGTGGGTCTTAGGGGGCTTTTGTCAAGCCTTTAGAAGCCACCTCCTTTTTATTTCTTCCCATTACAGTTCTGGTAGTTCACCGAGTCTCTTGATTCATCCACAGTTCAAGTTCTAGGTTTGTTCCCTAAACAAAATAAGCAATATCAGTAAAGTTTTTTGCAGTGTGGTGTCTTTTTTCCTTAGAGTATTTATCACATAGATAAGAGTTAAGGGCTGAGTTTTCCAACTTACCTATAAAATTAACAATGCCAGCCCAAGTTTTTAGGCAGAGATGGAGCGTCTTTGTGAAGTTTGTAAGAATTAATTAGAAAATGGGAAATTTCCAGTATAAGTAACAGTTATCGTAACTTTCATGCAAACTGCGAGGTGCATAAACTTTCCAATGGGCACTGCTTATCAGAGGATCAAGGTTTATGCAGCTGTTTGTGCTGTAGAAAGATGTATGTTACGCATTTCCTACCACATTACAAAGCAGTAACTAGGATAATCTAGATGTATGGCCCGATAGTGAATCTTGATATCTGGTTCGGAGATGGAGAATAAAGTGAAGTAAAAGACAAAGTTGAAGCAAGAAGAAAGAAAAAGGGGAATCACATGTTGGGAGTAAGAAAAATAGAATGTAAGACTAGAAGACTAGAATGACTTGGCATTATAAAGAGAGATGGAAATTAATATAGTTTGATGTAGGACAATTTCAGGCTGTTTAATTTTGTTTGCTACACTTAGCACAAGAATTTGATCAAAAAGCTCTGGTTCTGGTGAACATGTTGCTTCGCAACATTAAAAACTGGTATTTGTGAGAGTAGAATACTCTTACTAGGAAAAGACTTCTTAAGCAGAGTTTCTAAGCAGTATGTTTTATTATTGAGATTTCAAGAATAAAAAGTGCTCTCAAGAGCTGTGGAACATCATTTGCAAGTTTGAGGTGTCTTTTCTGTGTAAACTGGCTCCTTCTTCCATTTTCCAATGATCAAATCAGTGTGCCACTCACAAAGCCTGCACATGTTCAAATTCTTTATTATCAGTGGGTGAATTCTTCTGCTCTCATACTCAGTATGGAAGGCATGATAAAGCAGAGCAATAACTATGCAATTTTATTTTGCTATGTGTAATTAAAATGTGCATTCCATGTTTAAATTGTGATGGTGATGATATGAAGTGGCACTGCACAGATATCCATTGGCAAAGTTCAGTTGAGGATAATTTTCTAGCTGTTACTTGCTAAACTGTTCTCTGGTTTGTCTTTCCTTTTTATGCTTATATTTAATATTTGGCATTTATCTGCTGATTTGCAAGTGCACAGGCCGTTGTTCTTCCCAGTTGATGGTAGTGAAGATAGCAAGATTAGCAACATTTTTCAGACCTGTAATACTGTGTTTGATAAGTGTCTGCCGTATTTCTTCTTGTTTACATCAGATGTATCATAGGGTGTTTAATTTTTCAGCTTGCTTTATTTATTCAAAATGCTTGGCTCCCAAGAATAGTGTTATAAACAAGACAGATGTTAATACTCAGTCAATTTTCATTACACTCCATTTTTTTCCTTGGTCTTATGCAACGTAAAGTGATTTAACAAAAAATCAACATTCATCACTTTAAAATCCCGCACGGGTTTCTCAGAGCGTTAACCACATCTCTTTCCTCCCAGGATCGCCCAGCCATGCAGTTGTACCAGCCAGGAGCTCGCATTCGAACACATACGGGATCTACAAGTAGAACCTATGACTGCAGTGGGAAATCCTTTGAAGATGCTCTTGATAAAAAGTATGAGGCAGATAATTCAGCTGGAGGTGGTTCTGAGAAGAGTGAAGAGGCAGAATGAATCAAACTGGAGGAAAGACTTGTGAAAAGGGATGAACTTAAGATTCAACATAATCACAAAAAATCCATAGGGCTGTTTCACAACTCCACAGATGATTGCACCAACAAAATTATAATAGCTCTGCCTCTTACTTTCTGTAAAATAAAGGGAAGAGTGACTGGAGGCATATAAAGTATCTTACCGCAAAGGAATATTCTTGCTTTTTACAAAAAGCAGAGCAAACACTGTTTGCCTAATTTAAAAGCAGTTTAATATTTTGTTAGATTTACCTTGAACTAGAAAACCTCTAATAGTTTTAAAGGAGTGTTTATATAAGACTTTTCAAGAGCTATTTCACCTTTTCAAGTGTAAAGAAATTAAATGTAAATTTACATCAGTTTGAAATCTGAGACACTTTAAATGTGTTTGGTGCGTGACATGAGGGTCACAGGACCCCTTCCTGCAAACGGCAGCGGCAGGGCCTGCCGCGGGGAGTTGCGGTCGGACTCGGTGGGACTGGCCCCAGGAGAAAGCTCTGGAGCCAGTAGTGTTTGCTGGAGGAGGCCCACAGTTTGCACAGTTGTGAGAAATGTCCGTTGGTATCTGTACCTCATTGTGTTTACATTGTTTTCCAATTAACTATAGTGTCAGCTAAGTGTTAGTAAAGCTACAAGTATGTTGTTAGAGAGTTTGTCGTTTTCTGAGCCACTTTTGCCTTTTTTGTTTTCATGGATTCTTGTGCTTGAAACAGAAGAAAGCTAACACAAACCTCAGCACTTAAATAATATATCTGGTTTTAATAAATTAGCTGGGTTTTTTATGGTTTTGACACTGACTTGAAAAAAAAAAACGTGGTTGTACAGTGATGACTTTTTATATGGTAAAGTTTCATATAAGTTGCAGTTGCAGGATTTGGAAAATGTATGATACATGAACGTTCTGCAATTCTATTTGTTAAAAAAATAAACACCCATGAATGTCAACTACCATTTTGTAAGATCTAGGCCAAATTCTACCCTCTGAGGCAGGCACATATATATATGTGTGTATGTGTATATATCTATCTTCCATTGGTTTCCATGATAGCCGTGTGTTTACGAGAGGGCAGAACACGCTCATTTGTCTTTCATGGCTGAAAATTTCTCAGTTATCTGAAACTGAGACCTGCTTTGTCATTGAAGTTGAATAGTAAGATATTAATTTATTTTTACATCCTCTTTGAACATTTTATTATTAAGCATAACATCTAATTGTTCTAGACTGAAAAAATATTTATTGTGTTTTCCCAGATATTAAGCATTAAATTGAATAAAAGCAAAAAGATTTTGACTATGATTTTGAGATGTGATCTTCTGCAATTCTTTCATCTATTACTCTAGAAAAATTAAAGATGCTATGCTACTTTGTATTCCTCAGAAGCAGATGAAAATACAGTTGTGAAAAATTTTAATATCAAGCTACGCGAGTGAGCTGCCAACTAAAATTACCTCAAGCTTAAATGAAACTGCTGTTAGAGAATCATTTGGGTTTAGCTCCATCTAAAGTTTATCTTGTTTGCCAAGTTTATCCTGACCTCAGAGAAAGGATTTTGTCTTGGCGTCCTGGCCGAGTTAGGCAGCATTAGTGTGGGGCCGGCTTTCCCCTCAGTGAAAGAGCCCGGCTTGGTCGAAGGAGACTTGCCAGGAAAGTTCTCCTGCAGTAGAGCCAGGCAGAGCTGAGATCTTCACCAGATGAGAGTCTGCTCAAAAGCATGCATTTCCCACCCATTTGGATGCCCAGGGGAGGCTGGAGGAGGGGTCTCACCTGTGAGAGGGACTCACAGGACCCAGAAAAGCAGCAATTTTGCACGTGTTCACCAACTCCAGCTTGGTATGTTTTGGCCAATGGTGGCATCCAGGTTACTCCCTCACCTCCACCCAAGTGCCTAGGTTATGAATTCCATAGCCTTATAGGTAATTAACTAAACAGTTTATTTAGCAGTAATTTTCCATTTAAGGCATCTTATTTTCCATCACTTTTTGTTACCAGAGACTGAATGTCAAACCTTGACTCGGTAAAAACTGTCAAGGTTTCAACATCCATGTCTGGTGGGTCAGCTGCCGTGCCCTCACTGACTGGGATGCCTGCAGCCCATTTGATGGCTTTTTTTTGGCTTTCTTGTGAATGCAGCCTCTTGCACCGGAGGGGCAGAGAGTCTGGCCTTTGACTTCTGTATTCACATGGAAGGAATACGCAGGACATTCAGATTCGGCCACGGAGAGAGCACTCATAGGAGCCTACACCGTGCTCACATCCTGAGGAGCCGCTTCTGCCTGCCAGCTTGGCTGCGTCACTCAAGGAACTCTTGGGACGACCTCTGTTACTCAGCCGGTACCGGCATCGTCCCTCCCACATCGGAGTGGGCCAGCGGAGGGTACCAGCCACCACCAGCAGGATCCGAGCGTTTCCATAGCTGTGCAACGCCTGCCAGGACAAGCTCAGGAATGACGGGAGCACCGGCCCAGGACACGAGGGAGTGCTGGCGCAGGCTCTCTGGTAACAGTGTGACCCCGAGGAGAACACAAATGCCTCCTGCCAGCAGAGAAACGCCCCTGCTGAGCTCCTCCCCTCTGTGCTGATGGCCATCGCGGGCAGAGCCAGCAGGATGGAGCGTGCCTGTGGGGTCGGGTGCAGGGATCGGATTTGGGATGCGGGCTTGTACAGCCCTATCTGTAAGGAAGACTGCACCTCTCACCTGACTGGGGCTCATTTCCAGAGGCCTGCTGGAAATGAGCATGTACCTCATGGTAACGCTGCAAAATACGATGGCCAGAGAAGCAGAATGCATTTTCAACTCCATGCTCCAGTCGGGAGGAGCTGCCACCTGCTCCCTGCTTGCTCATTCTTCTACGCTTCTCCTGATGACGCCAAATAAATGCAGGCTCGCAGTCGGTCTTTGTGCAAACTCAGCGTGGCGTGAGAGCTTTATTGCCACAATGGTAACTTTGTTTTGCAAATTCAGCTTTGCTGAAAGTAGATACAGGATCCCTGAGGAATGGGAAGTGTGTCTGGTTACATCACAGCTGACTTTGATGCCATCTGTTTTCTTGCTTTTAAAAAAAAATTAATAAAAAACTTCAGCAGCTTAATAGCTCCCCTAAATTTCTGTTGCTCTGTTTCTTATTGAGTCCTGAGGTCACTGACGTTTTGCAATATGGAAATCACCCTGTTGTCAAACTGGAATTGGGTTCCAGCCTGTCACAAACTATTGTATTAACGGGAAACTGATGTGGAATATAAATATTCAGTAAAAACCCTGCATTCATGCCTGTCACAGTTTTAAAGAGAAGCTTATTCAACTCCAAAACATCATACTAACAACTTCACATTCTATTTTTAAACACGTTCTGCTGCTTCTCGCAATTTCAAATCAAACGTCTGAAAGTCGTTTTCAGAGCCTGTGGCTCATCCCCCCTGCCCTGGGAAGCCAGCACTGCTCTTGGTGCTGCAGGCAGTTTCTCTGCTGGCTTCTCTTTGCACCATTAGTCCTGAACGGCCCAGACAAAGGTGTGGATTGTTAACAAGGCAAAAAACCACTATGTCTAAAATTATATTGATCTCCAAAATAAAGCATGTTTTCAAAGGGAAAAAAAAAACCAAATACAAACCTAACTTAGTACTCCCCTCACGACTTGATGTAATATAGAATATTAAAAATCATCTGGAGATGCGACTTCTGAGTTGGTGGTGCTGTCTGAGTCTTAAATGATGAGAGGAGAAACTTAAAATTCTCCACTGATTATTATTTATTTATAACTCTGTTTCCTTTGAAAGAAAGAATATGTGAAACAAATGTGAAATGTATTGATCTTTATCTGGTAATTTCCAAGTGACTTAAAAGAATGCGCTCTGTCCCCTCTGCATCCGTTTGGGCTTTTTTTGGAAGTTCATCAGCTTCTTGGAGACTGAAAATGTCATCATCTTCTTCCCAAGAGCTGGATTTCCTCTTAAGTGTTTAACTCTCTCCCAAACCTTTTCACTGCTGCATAACTGAAAAATAAATATTTTCCAGATATAATTTGTGGTTTATACTTCATTAGGTCACAGTATTTTGATTCAAACGGACACAAGCACAGAAGATGTCAGATTGCAGTTGTGAATGCAGTGTTCTTTGCCCAATTCCAACTAGCAGGCTTGATTAGAAAAATAAATACTCTCCAAAAGAGTAAAGACTAACCTCAGAGGGGTTTTAAATGCTGGTACAAAAATGGCATATTGACTCGTGGTCAATCCGTAATTGCCTCCCAGCATGTGCAGAAGGCAGGAGATACAAAAAGATGCAGAAGTGGGAAGCTCTTCTTGTAGGAATTTTCTTTTGGTTTTTTTTGTTTTTTTTTTTAATCAAGATCTCTGTTGCCAGCAATTGTGAACAGAGAAAAAAGTAACTGTAGAGGGCTTAGGTTATGCACAGCATGAAGGACCTAGCCTGTAACTACTGATCTGTGCCCAGGTCTGTCTTGTGCTGCTTTCCATCTCTGGTTACTGCAGAAATGCAGACGGTTCTACTGAATGAGGCTGAAGCAAAGTTCTATCTCACATTGTTTTTTAACAGCAAACTTGAATACGAGCACCGATATCTGACATTACCTGCTGGAACTTCTTGCATGTTTTTGAGAGCTGTTGAAGGTCATCAGCATCTAGAAGAAACGCTATGTGTATAATTATGTATAATTATGTGTTGCAAAAGGCATTCCTCACCTGCTCTGTGCTACAAGAAAAGAACAAGACAGAGAAGAATAAACATAAAATAATCATTAGGTAACCTGATTATTTTAAAATACAATCATGAATGCAATAAAATTGGGTTAGGAAGTTGGTGTTAGGAGGAAAGATGTTGGGACAGGGAGAGACTCAAGAGAAAATAGATTGGGCCATTGCTGTACACGTCAATGAGAAACAGGAAGGATGAGTTGATGACGGGCTGGATGCTGGCTGTGCCTGGAATCAAAAAATCTCAGGATGAAAGGAGAACCACTGTGGAGACAGGTTATTAGCTGGATTTGGGTTGACTTTATGTACTATTTTCAGGAATGATGGAAGCAGGGTCAGCTAGTGATATGTGAAGAACTAAGAACTTGGATGAAAACAACTTGGATGAAACTAAGAAGACTTGGATGGAAACAACCAGTTGTTTTTTTTAAGTCAGTCATGGGAAAATCACAGCCCACACTAGGACGTGGTTCTGTGACAGTCACTGTCCTCGAGTGTGTCAGGCAGGACATGGCCCAGAGTCCCAGGGGAAAGCTATGCCTGCACAGCAAACCCTCCTGAGACCTCCTCCAGGACACCCGAAAAATGTTACCTGACACTATGGCTGATCAGGGAGACAGGTACGAGCTTTTTTGAAAATGCTGGTGGGTTTGGCTATTGTTTCAAAGTCGTTGAAGGTAATTTGAAGTTTATTTTCCCTCTCTATTAGAGAGGGAAAACAAAAGCAGTTTTGAGGGACTTCTTTTTTCCCCATAGGGTAAGCCTGGGACCTTCAGGCGGTAAATGGTGACAGCTCCTGTATCCAAATACATCTAAGACACGGATCGATTTTTTGAGGTGGGTAAGTTCCCCTCTTAGCTCCTTTTAAGAAGATGAGGGAAGCTCTTGTGTCTGAGATGCTTCTGAAAACATCCTTGTGCCATAAAACATAGAAAAACAAATTACTGCTGCTACCAAACTCCTAGCTATTTCATTTCTTGATGATGGGTGTTTAGCTTTGTGCTACTGAGATTTTTTGGTGTGTGTATTGTTCTATGATGTGTCATGGTTCAAACAAAACCCATGAAGGACTTCCAAACTCCAGCAGAATGGAAGTGTTGGAGAATTTCATGCTTGAAAAGAAATGTAAATTTGTACTTTCTCTGGAGAAATGTTTACTGTCAGCATCTTGGTCATTAGGCAGGAAAGAGCATTCAATATAAATTAAAGGATTTAAATCATGTCATTTTTCAAAACATCTTTTGGCATTACTATAAGGTGGTTTGACAGCTTTCCAGCATGTTGCGTAGTTTTGGCACCAACAGAGATTTTCCTTTCCAGAAGTGTAACAGTGCAATAAACTTTTTTCACTTTGCTGATGTCAGCACCAGTGAATGGTTGGGAAGACACTCATGTCTAGACTCATCCTGCCTCCTTACCTCTGCACTGGTGATGGTGAAGCAGTGGAATTCTTTGCTGGGGGGAGAAGACTGGCTGTGGAGCTCGTGAAAGGTCTCCTGCAGAAGGGATAACATGGTGCTCATTCCTCCTGACTCATAAGCAGCAAAACTAATGCCCATCTGCCAAGACTGCTCCTATGGACTTGGTGCTTCAGCTCAGCCTGCTCCCCAGACTTGTCACAGTGGTGGTGTCCATGTATCCATGCCAGCCTGCCCAACAGGAATGATTAAGAGTCCAAGCCTTTTGCAGGTGCACAATGCTTTAGGAAAGCCTATGGCTAGAACCACAGCTATGATCCCTGTGTAGCACAGACATTCCCCAGCTGATTTTCAGACAGATGACCAAAGCCTGAATCCGCCAGCCAGGTCTGCTTACGTACCAGTGTCTGCTCGCACCTAGGCACTGGTTTACAGGGCTTAGTCAGTACCTGCTCCTCAGGTAGAGAGCTCTGCCTAGAGAAAGCTCTTGGGAAAGAGATCACTGTTCAATCAATTTCATTTCTAACAATCCATAAAAAGGAAGGGGTGGTGAATCTACTGCTGGGATCCTACAGGATCCTCAGCATGAGCTGAGGGGAGCAGCAAGAAAAGGCCAATCGAGTCTCCTTCCTTCAGATCTCACCGCCTGGCTGTGACATCTTGATGCTGGAGGATGACTGAGCTCCCGACCAACCAAATGCTGTCTCCTTGCTGACCTGTTGGTCCTGGCCAGGCTTGGAGGTTTGCTGTCTACATTGGCTGCACACCAATAGGGATCCCTCTTCCACAGGTGGATTGCTGCCAGGAATGTACAAAGGAAATCTGAGACCCAAAAAACTTGCTCCAAAAATCACAAGGGAGACAACACACATGAGAAGTTTCAAACAGGTATTTTCAAATTCACAGAACTTTTTACACATTCACTTTTTGTCTTTCTTGTAGCTCATTTTTCTAAATGTTCTGTAATGTAGACAAGTCTGACAAAAATGCAATTATTCTATTAAGAATTATGTTTGTCATTATGGAAACTTATTCTGAGCCAAATGTCACGGAGATGGCTGAAACTCTTCACTGTATTTTCTTGATGGAAGGCATAGTAAGAAACTCCGTGTGACAACTGACTTATTTGAATTCTACCGTTATAAAACATTATTATTTAAAGATGTTTTCAAGAGATCAATATGAAACTATGAGTTCCACGTCACTCATTTCCAAGGCCAATGCTAGCTCTGCACAGATCTCAGCAGAGTTACTATACTAAATAAAATCTCTAGTTGGAAACCTTTCATAAAAGACAAGTTTCTGAATGTTTGTATTAAATATGCCTCCCAGAGCCAACTGAGAATTCACAAGAACTCTTGTGCTCAAAAGAATAATTTTTACACTCAGCTATAGTTCAGCGATGTTAATTCAAATGACAAAAAGTCTACTACTTCTCTTAAGTATTAATTTAGCCCTCGGAGGTTTACAGTGAGAGAAGGACTCTCAGCTACTGTAAACCAGCATAACTCCACTGAAATTAATTTCTCCCTGTGCTAAAAGAACCGGTCATTCGCAAAAACAGCAATCGGGAGTGTGGCAAAGGACAAGCAGATTTATGTAGCAACACGAAATAGCCAGGTGACCACAGAAAGGAGGAAGCTAGGTCAACATTTTTCCAAATAGTCCTAGGAAGGTTAGGTTCATGCACATGTCAGTGAACGGCTTATGAAAAATGAATAATGGGATGTAACTATCCTTCCCTGACTATTGGTTTGGGGAAAACAAACAAACAAACAAACAAACAAATGGGGAATATGCATTATTTTGAGGGTATTTCACTTACTGAATTAATCTGGGTCAGATACTGGATTGAATTTTCAATTTAAACTCTCTCCAAAACGTATTGGTCTTGAAAGTTTTCATCATTTCAGTGCTATAAAATTGGACATCAAATAAAACATTGCTTTTATTATTGTCCATTAGTTTTGAGACAAGACCTACCCTATTAGCTGGTGTCACATAAACATTTTGCAGCCTAGTTTAAAGTGTTCAGCAATTCCTCTCAGGATAACCTGAATCCCCAAAATAATTTGCCTATGCTCCCTAACATCAGTCATTCCAGTAAAGGGAAGCAAAACAAAAAGGAAGGAACTAAACATGGACCTCGGCTTCACCAGGCATACAGTAACCTACCATTCTACTCCTGTGACAGAAAAAGGACTTGGCAAACCCCATGTGGTCTGAACTTCAGGAACGGCGGATAGCCACCTTCTGTCTTCGGTGGTTTGAGTTCAGTAGCATTGAGGAGAAGGTTGAGGGTCTTCAAAACACAGAAACCAGCCTGCAACAGAGCTGTAGAGGTATTGACATGTGCTGAGTTTCATGGACCACCTGTCAAAGGTCTTAAGGCTTTGAACAAGTATTTTCTTTTTCTTACTTTTTTTTTTAATTCACACCTCAGGTTTTTCAGCCACAACTTATGCTTCTGCATGGGGCTTATGAAAGGAAGAGCTCTGACTCTAAAAGAAGGCAAAGGGGGGATCACCTTCCTACAGAGACTTCTTCTTCCCCTCTGTGAAAGCCTCAAGATTGCTGCGTAGTCTTGGGGGAAAGCTACCATTTTGAGACAAAGAAGCAAGAAGAAGCTGTGGGAGTTGGTTAAAGCAGCTCAGCAGTGATTGAGACTCCTTCTGTACTGGGACCTTGCTGGAGCAGGAGTAGCTCTCACCCTACCTGAGCTTTACAGACCCCACTGAAATCTTTCTGAGTCCTTTTGTTGCAGTAGTGACGTGCTGTGGCAGCATCATGTCATGGAGATTGGAGAGAACAACGCCATACAAAACCTATACATAACAGTATAGGTTATTCCTTCTCAAGATAACACTAACCAGATGAGACTATTTGACTTTTGTATGTTGTAAAACAGAAAAAAAATGGCCATTGTCTTGTTGTGCTAGTTTTGGCTGAGATAATTTTCTAGATAGCAGGTAGCCATGTAGGTTGTGTGCCAGGCTGATGTGAATTCGGTTTTGATAAACAAGCACTAGAACGCAGCGATTACTAGCACTTTAGCAAGTAAGGGCAGAACATGGCAATACGAGATGAGATGAAAAGTGACCAGAAAATTTGACCTCCTCTCTGCCAAGAGACATCAGATGGCTAGGACTGAGCTGGAAAAGCGACAGCTGATCCCTCCCAGACTACAGCAATTTCTGTTTCAGAGACTTATTGAAACAAGGTAGTATATTTGTGTTTAATAGCCCTTGATACATTTTTGTGTATGAGTTAACAGAATCACTTTTTGTATCCAAAGAAACCTCAGTAACTGAAACACCCTGTGGCAAGGGGTCCCGTGCTTTGCTTACATAGTGAAAGGGAAGAGCCACCCTCTTCTGTTTTGGCCACCTCGTCTCCTGATATTTTTTTTGATGTCCTCTTATTCTTTCAGCGAATAATTATCATGCCCTCTCACACCAGTAGCTCTATATCGCAGTCAGCTCCTTTTCCTAAATGTCCCCACATCCAACTTGCTTACTGACAGAGAACACTCAGGTGACTATTACCTACTAAATTCCGAAGTTATTGTTTTCCTAAGTAAGATCAATACATCAAAGCGGGTTAGAATACAATGTTAAGGATAAGACTGTATTTTTTTTTTCTACCTACATTTGGACTTCTGCTGTGATTTTATCATTCAGCATTGTGATGGCCCACTGCAGCTCTTCAGACTGGCTTTCATTCCTATTGCCCTGAACAAGATAATGTCATTGGCAGACTTTGCCACCTCACCACCCCATCCCCTCTTCCAAATCATTGCTAGCACAGATCCTACTCCATTTCAGAAAACTGGCCATTTTACTCCTCCTGAGATCAGTTTTTTGTACCCTTGTGAGACCTTCCCTATTGTCTCATACTAAATTTGCTTCTTCACGAGCCTTTGGTGAGACACCTTGTTGAACATCAGTTGTAAATCTAAGTGGACTAATGCAATCCATCTTCCCCACTTGGTTTTTGTATCCTTAAAAGATGTCTACTGATCTTCCTCTCACAAAAGATACATTGAGTCCTTCCTGATATCCCACATAAGCTTCTGGTTTTTTCTTCTGTATTTTTCTTCTGTTACAGGACTTTTTTTTTTTTTTTTAATCTGCTTGGTAGACGTCCACATCAGACCTACTGGTCTGAAATCTCTGGAACCCAGTGAAATTCTTTTTAAGAACTGGTGTCAAATTATTGACCTGGGATTTTCCTCATTCCAGTCTCAGCTTCAAGTCAAAGATCATAACATCCAGTTTACATTTCAGTCATTTCAGTCTTCTTTAGAAGCTCCAGAGTGAACATTATCTGCATCTGGTAATATGTTTCTCTTATTTATGTATTTATTTTTTATTTGTCCATATATGTTGCCCATAAGGAAGCCCATGTACAGATATCAGTGTCATCAGAATGCTACAATTACATTTACAAAAGCCACAACAAAATCAGTTCAACAGAGCTCAAAAAAAAGGTACACTAAGAACTAGAAAACACTCTGGAAATTCCCTGCAAACATAGTATTTTTGACTCTGTGCCACAACTTAGTGGAGGGTAGGGCAGTGTTTTGGGTTAAATATCACAATGTTCTTACTCTGTTAATTTACTTTCCTGCAACCATACAGTATTTGCCACTGTTGCACTTTTCTTATGACAAGTTTCTGCAAAAAGACAATGTAAGAATAATGGAGGAATCATAAAAAAAAAAACATTAAAGAAAATGGAAATGAGTTGTGACAGTAACAACTACAGTTCTGTGGAGATTCCTTTGAAATGTTAATATTTTGGTAGTATGTGAGAGTGTTGAAAGAATCAATGAAAAGCGCCTACATTCTGCCCTAGGTCTTGTTAACTTTCTGAAGAGCTTCAACAGTATTAGCAGAAATACTACAAATTTAACAGGACCTTTTGAGATGCTGAACATACTGTAATTTCCAGTCAGGAGTTAACTGACCTGATGTCCCTCTTCTAGCTCCAGAAGCCTATGCATTTCTGTCATGCTGTTTAGTGCCATTACCGATTTTTTCTGCAACCAACCTCCACTCAATTCCTCAAATTACAGCTTAAGCCTGGAGATCTGAGCTTTGCCGTTGAAATCTGCATCCAAGACACACTGACCAAAAATACTTAGCAAAAGACCAATTACTTATTCAGAAGTGCTAAACAAAGATCTACTAGTCAGGAGATAAAAACCAAAGGCACTGCAAATGGACATGGCTTTATAGAACCTCACTGTTTCAGAACCACCGAGAACTGGACCTAATTTTAATTTTCTGGACAATATCTCTTACCTTACCTGGTATAGTAATGTTATACGGGTGAATAGGCTGGGGAAGTGCTATTTTTAAGAATATGTAAGTCTCATAACAACAGCATCAATGACAAATTGATTCTACAACAGCACTGAACTAAATATATTTCTGCTGGGAGTCATGGAAGAGATATAAGACTATCTAACAGGAGTTTTATTTGTGGCTGCCTGAAATAAATATTTATATTAAAATGTCAGAGGTCCTGGAACAGGCAGAAATAAACACAAATGATATAAAGGAGAAAATTGTCTTGGCCAAGCTTCAAGAGGGGCCAACATCAAGCTTAGTCCAGCTCTGCTTCAGTAACTCCATGATGAATGAAAGAAAGTTTGATAGTGAAGGATCTTTCCTAGCATCGTAGTGACTGCAGCAGAAAGCAGAAAGCCTGAACAAGCCTCATGAACTGATCCAGCATAGCCCAGCACAGGCCAGCACTGGTGTTAAATAACATTTACCTGATGGCCTGAATAGTGTATGGTATCAACAAAGGATCCGTGACTACTTTCCTGGATTAAACACAATCTTTTCAAGTGTTGCTGAAAATGGCTAATAGGGATTGATGGGAAGCAACCATTTACAATTCAGGAAGAAGTTTATAATCTCATATAATAGTTTAATACAATGCAGGAAGAGATATCTTGGAAGATGTTGGACCACAGAAAGACCATAAAGATTGCTGGTATTTTAAAAGAAAGTCATGTAACATAAAGTAAGTTAATTTCGAAAAAAAAGCCTTTTTTTTTTCTTTTCTGCTGTAAATTAGTTTAACCAGATGTTACACCTTTATCCTACAAAAGGGAAAGGACTCAGCTCCAAATCCATACACCCTTATTTCAACGCCTTTTTAAAGGCGTCTGTCTGGAGCAAGGTATGCAAGTTCTCCTAAAACAGAGATCTCTGTTTGATGCACCCATCTAACCAGAAGCACCTAGAGACACCTGAATTGCTCTGGGGTTTCTGCCTGGCCTCCAGCGACCATTCTAGGAGGAGCAGGTCCTCTGTGTCACGCTCACTAGCCCTGTGCAGATGTCTCAGATACCCTGGGGCGCTTCAAAGAGCACTCACTCTTTATATTTAGGCAACTGAACTGAGCTCATCGCCAGTATGGTCAGTAAAGCCTCGGAGCTATGTAGATCACCCCAGAGCAGGTGCCTGCCAGCTGAATAGCTCCCTGGAGCTGCGTAGAGTTACCTGTGACAAGCTCTGACCTAGGTGTGAGGGGTCCATCCAGGAGAGCAGCTCTCTGCAGTGCAGATCCCAGGCCCATCCAGGAGAGAGGGGCAGAGACAGGCACGCCTACAGCACCGCTCGGGCACAGGCTGAAGGCCCCAGGCTGAGCGGAGACACCACGTTCCCCAGGCCCTCATCAGGAGATGGTGCAGGTGAGGGTCCCAGGGGAGGCCGGTCCCAGCCATCCAGGCCTATGAGCACCTCAGGACCCTGGCAGAAGTAGACTTGCACTGCTTATGTGCTCTCCTTTAGACACTTACCGTTGGCCACTTTGGAGACCAAGTATTGGGCCAGATGGACCTTTCCTCTGAAAGTTGTTTTCAGGCTCTTTTGTTTTATTGTTTTTTTTGGTTTTTTTTTGTTTTCCGACAGAAACAGCACAGGCATTTCTAAAAATGACTATAAGGAGAAAAGGAAAAATCCATGGGGAAATGAGCAGGTATCGCTCATGTCAAAAAGATATGCAACCGTTCAGTTGAGGAGCACTGAGGGCTTTATCTTTGAGCCTCGCTGGTGTCAGAAATGTGGGGTTTTGCCACCCTGTAGAAACCCAGCTAGACTGCAGGAACACAGACTTTCAAAACCTGCATCTCACATGTGCCTTTTGCAAATTTGTTCAGATGGTCAAATTATCTCAAGACACCACACAGCTCTCGCCCTCATCAGAAGGTAGCTGTCTCCTTCCCACAGAGTGACAGAGCCAGTGCCCAGGCTGGGACACGGCTATGGGTATTCAATGCCTTCTGCTAGTGCAGGACTGGGGAGAAACATCATCAGAGGGTTCCTCAGCATGTAGTGCTAGGGAAAGGAG
The DNA here is from genome assembly GCA_009806455.1 of Tetrax tetrax. Classification (NCBI taxonomy): domain Eukaryota; kingdom Metazoa; phylum Chordata; class Aves; order Otidiformes; family Otididae; genus Tetrax; species Tetrax tetrax. The sequence continues at coordinate 109,700 of WHYT01017242.1, forward strand.
AAGGCAAGAAGAATAATATAATGAAAATAGAATAATTTCAGTTGAAAGGGACCTTCAATGATCATCTAGTCCAACTGTCCCACCAATTCAGAGCTGACGAAAAGTCAAAGCATGTTGTCAACAGCATTGTCCAAATGCCTCAAACACTGACAGGTTTGGGGCATCAACCGCCTCTCTCTAGGAAGCCTGCTCCAGTGTTTGACCACCCTCTCGGTAAAGAAACACTTCCTTGTGTTCAGTTTAAATCTCCCCTGGCACAGCTTTGAACCATTCCCACACATCCTATCAACGGATCCCAGGGAGAAGAGCTCAGCACCTCTCTCTCCAAGCTGTGGAGAGGAATGCCCTTGCCCCTCAGGCTCCTCCTCTCCGAAGGAGACACAAAGCTTTGCTGTAGGGTGCCCAAGGCGTCCTCCCCTCACACACCGTGGAACCCTGAGCAAGCACCTTGCGGGGAAGCAACCGCGCCCTGCTCTCTGTGCCCGCAGCCGCCGAACAGCCTGCACCGCACCGCCTCTGCCGGGGTCTCGCCTAGGCCGCTTGCCCGTAGCCAGGGCCGGGAGGAGGCCCGGAGGCAGACCGAGAGTGCTCCCAGGGCGCCGTTACAGCGAGCCGCCCGCAGGACCTAACGGCGAACGGGCAGAGGGAACCAGCGGGGC
>WHYT01017242.1:110378-167000 GCA_009806455.1 Tetrax tetrax
GGGGGGGGAGGCGGCGGGGAGGCCGGCCGGCCGGTGCGGGAATGAATGGGCGGGCAGCGTGGCCCCCTCTGCCCCGGGAGGTGCGGCCCCGTGGGGCGGGCTTGGTGCCCCGGGAAAGGCCGATCCGCAGGCACCCCCTTCCCGAAAGAAAAGTTGAAGCAATGGCCGGCACAGCGAGGAGAGCAGGTGGGGGAGCACGCCGCGAGTTCGGCTTCCCTCCTGGCGAAGCCTTGCCAGACGCCTGGGGAAAGCGAGTCCACTCGTGACAGGAGCCCCAGCGAGGGGGGCACTGCTCCCCCCGCCCCGTCAACGAGGCAGATGCAAACCCTGTCCTTAACGTCGTTCGGGGGTGGATGAAGGGACTCGACCTTTTAGAGCTGACTTCTGAAGCTCGCTGGTGTTAATTGCACTCGCTTTTTGGAGCCTGGGGGCAGGGCTGGGGGAGTAGTCGCCTGTAGTAGGTGGTGTAGGTGTTGGGAGGGTTGGATGCTTGGCCGTGCAGGGGAGAGCTGTGTTGGTTGATAACAACTCAGCGGTGTTAGAAATGAGAGGAGTACTTAGGTGGGAGTTCGACTTGCACCTAGTTGTTCATAAGTGAGGAACATAGAGACTGTGTACTTCGGTTTGGTCTTCCGTTAGCTCCCCTTGAACCTCGTTTGCTTTCAGGATAATGTAAATGGAATTTTTAGCCTGGTGTCACCAAGACTCACAACCTGAATTCACAGCTCCTGACTAGATTGTGTGCTGTGGTGAGTCCAGTGGCACTTCATGAGCTCAGGTTCAGCACTGCCGAAATAAGGTTTCTGGTGCGAGTTTTGGCAGCCGTCTATGCACTATTGTGAACTTGGAGTTTAGAAAGCTGTATCAGAAGTACATGGCATTAATTTTTCCTACCCTGAATCTGTCGTAGGTATGTCGATACTACTGTGCAGTTTATACTATTGTTAGATCTTGTATTAAGAGCTAGTGTCGCTGTGTGAACTTGCCATCCTCTTAGCAAAGGTGGAAATCTTGCAAGATAGCTGCAGTTCTGTCCCCTCTGTGTTTCTTAAGTCATCTGCATGTGCATCAAGTATTGTCGCTTTGCGAGTTTCCTCTGACTCGAACCTTTCCTGGAAACATGGAACCGCATAATCCAGCGATTTCCTGCCTGGAGCTGGGGTCTCACGTGTTCTCACAGTGTATCTCACTGTTTCAGTGGCTGGTCGGGTCAGGGTGTTTGTCCCATTTTTAGGTGTGTCATTTTAAAGACATGGTTCAGTGATCGTTGCTGATGGAACTCAACCCAAATAGATGGGCTGGTAGCTGGGAGTTTGGTTGTGAGGAGGAAGTCAGATCCCTGTGGACACTGTTGGATTAGCAGAAGCATGGTGCTGCCTGTCTTGTTCACGGTGCATTGGAAGTGACCCCCTTACCTGCTGTTTGTGCTGTGAAGTGCCTGCTCTGCTACACTGCGGGGATGTTTGTGTGCGGCTTCCTCTGGGAGCTAAACTTCTGTTTCTTTTGTCAGTCACAACACAGGAATGCAACTTGAAGAGAAGCATCCTATTGCCACCAGACTGCCTTTTGCTTTTTGGCACTGCAAGCGCATGTCATTTTTCCTTTTGCTTAAACACAGCAATAGTCTGGATCTGCTCCTGCTAGTAGAGGCAATGATGCAGCTATATCCAGCTCTCTTCTGCTGGGAACAAACTTTACCATCAGTCCTCTTTGCTGATAGAGGAAATGGCTGAACTGTTTGCCTGCAAAAAAATTCCAAGGCTGATGAAAATAAACAGCCATCCTTCCTGTGCAGTGGCTGTGCTTATCAGAGTAGGGTTGTGATGTGTGGTGCTCCATAAAGGTTGGAGGATTATCATGGGAAGGTGAGCATTCACAGAGGTACGGGCTGGCTTCGTCCTTTGCTTGGTGAACATAGTGATAGAATGGTGTCTTGCAGTTCAAGTAGGAGGTTGTAGGACACCTCTGCTTCTCACTGGTGTGTTGCTTGTCATTTCAAAGTTGGATGGATGGCAGCACTATTTTTAAGTCTTAGCTCACATTGTAGGGAATCCAGTGTGGATGTAGGGAGTCATGGTAAATAGAGGACTTTCTTCTTGAGGGCTTTCATAACTGTGCTGGCATCATTGATGTGTGTTGCATGTCGTCATCATCTGCTTGTGTCTCAGCAGGATCCGTTCTTTTATCGAGAGGAAAGAGGTGTAGATCCTTCTGCCAGTGAGAACTGGGACAGTCTGATTTTGAAGAATGATATGGCCGACTACTTGTTGCTGTGTTCTCAAATTCTACATGTCATATTAAAAGCAACCTGTAATTTTCTGTGCTCACAGGTGGTCCAGCTTTGAGCCCTTCATTGGTTCCCTCTGGCACTGCCTCATGACAGTCACAGCTTATCTTCTGTAGAGGAAAAATGCAGGGATATAATAAATATTGCAATATTTAATGTAAAATGTGTTTATTAAAAATATCCTGAAATGATTAGTAGATGTGTAGCTATGAAATTGGAATGGGGTTGAGAAATTGAGACGTGTTCTTAGCTGCCAGAGTCAGTCTTGTGCCATCCCTTGGGTGGATTTTTCCTTATACACAGTGTCTCCTGCACATTCCTTTTCTGCCACTGGGAGGTTTTTGAGAGGCTGTAGGAGGTATGGCTTAATCTTTAGTGAGATCCTCTTGGATGATGGGATGTTGAATCCATGAACTGGCTCTGAATTGGCCAGGAAGATACCAGGAGGTCTGTCTGCTCTGTACACTTAGCTTAGGCCACTCCTATTGCTCAGTCTAACATGGGCTCAACAGAGATTGCTGATGCCATTTGACTGCACTCTATGGTTGCCCTGCAATATACATAGCCAACGTCAGAATTTGCAGTTGTCTAATTACCTCTGACTTCTTGGATACTTTTTCTTTCCACCAAATGATGACTTTGGCCTCTTGGATGCTGAGAACCAGGCAAGAACAGTAGTGATGGTTGTTCATTTCTCAGGTGAATATGGGTCTCCTCATTACCGATCCTTTTCCCCTGCTGTTTTTCTGTTCTTCCTGTGATGGAGGAGGTTATGGCCAGAGCTGTAGTGTAGGGGACACAACTGGTGGAAGGATCTTCAGCATCTCTGTGGAGAGAGGAGAGAGCTGGTGGTAGCAAGTTTTGTGTGTAGGCTCTAGACATGCATGAAAGGAGGAGGTGATGGGGAGAGGTGGCTGATGGAGCAGCAGTAGAGACTGGTGGCCCACTGCTGAGATCTCTGTAACTCTTCAAGCAACTTTTAACCTGAGTGATGGACAATGATCTATGTCACTTCAGGTCAGCAAAAGTCTTTAGTCAAGCTAAGCGCCGAGTTGGTGCTGATGCTGTTACTGTGTTTGATAACTGTGGATGTAGTGAGCTTGTAGACAGAAGCACTTACCTGTTCAGGTCGATTTCAGTGGAAATCTTCATGTATTGGGAAGACTCCAAACAAGTCTTGGCAGCCTTAAGCTAAAGTTTAGCATTGCAAAATTTAGTATAGCAAAGTTTAGTATTGCAAGTCTAGAATTTTAGTTGAATCTATGCCAGTTTGATAGTACCAGTTGTTTTCCTTACCCTTTTTATGGGTCCTTTGATGTCTATAATAAAGCATTTATGCAGAGGGAATGTGGTCCATCTTTTTTAGTGTTGCAAGAAGATGCCACTGAGCACAGATTACATGGCAGTTCATGCAGGTCCAAAGCCACGGGAACCTGGTTATTGAGGATATGGTTTCTAGCCTGGCTGGCTCCACTGGCGTGGGACTGTTTAGAAAACAGTGACATGCTGTTCCTCAAACTTTCACCCAGCTAGGTGAGGGAGCATCCAGCACAAAACAAGTTCTGATGCAGGAGTTGACGGCAAAGAGAAATGTGAAACGGGCAGTTATCTGTGTAACAAACCACAGAGCTATGTAGAGACAGCGGCATTTGAGCTCAAAGGGAGAAGGGATCAGGAGGGACTGACAGAAAAATCTTTTGGAGTAGCTATTCAGATATGTGCTAAGTGAACCAAAAGCATTTCAGAGTTTACTCCTTCAGAAGTGTCTCAACAAATTTAAATCGCCAGCCTGACTTAATAGTGGCTAAGCAGTGTTGAGGTTTGGTACTGGTCTCACAGTCACTATTCTAAAACCAGATTTACTGTTCCATGGAGTCATGGCCTAAGGTGCTGCAATACCAAAGGGTTGTCTTGCGCAGTAGTGTGCCTCGCTTAAGTACAGATTTCAGCAGAAGAGGCAGTTTGTTAAGTGACTGACAGCTACAGTGTACTGAAGTTATAAAATTAAAAACGGTGAGTGATGGCAGTGTGAGAGAAAGTACTGCCAACTCTTTAACATTATTTCTTATGCCAAAGGCTTGAATGTCAACCTTTAAACGTCTGGAGATGAAAATGAGGAGGTGCTTGTAACTTCTCCAGTTCCAGAATAATCTCCTGGTCAAAAAAGCTTAGCAGCAACTTGGACAATTTGTGGAAGGGAGCCAGGAACCTTTTCTCACTCTTGCATTTGGAATAAAAAATTGAAATTTCCATTGTAAAGTAAGATAGGACTGAATAAAAGGAGAGGCTGGGAGGTGGGATGAAGTGTAGTTGAGAGGAGTGAAAAACAGAAAACTCCAGAAAGGGCAATAGGTGATATGTAAAGAGGATGGAAATTATGAAGAGGGTAGAAGAGATGAGTAAACTTTGTTGCAAGCTATGATAAATTCAGTTTGGAGAAGTGGTTTTTTTATTTTTCTAGAGAAAAGAAAATGGACAATTCAGGATTACCACCAATTTTGGAAGTGACAAACTCTCTTTGAGTTGTGAAAATGTGATTAATGCAGTATGTCCTCAGTGTCCTAATTATGTTCTACTGCGATGTGGTTAAAAAAAAAAAATCATTTTCTTTGGCTTGTGTGATCAATTCAGAATTTTTTGCTTTCAAATTGAAATCTTCCTCTCCTCTCATCATCCCAAATCCCCCATCCAAAAAATAAGCTCTAATTCCTAAAGACTTTTAGGTCTTTTGGAGTGTTAAGACATGGCTTGCTTTGGGGTTTTTCAACTGACAAGTCGTTTGCTATTGCAGAGATACAGACCACTAAGCACTACTATTACCTTGCTGGTTTGATCTTTTACAGGAATATAAAGTTTGTTATAAGATGTTGAGAAGTGTTCTGTGGTCAACACCGAATTTGGTGTGGACTCCATTTAGGAGTTTGAATGGCTGCTAATAGTGCTGAGAAGCTGCAGTTTGTACCCAAAAGGTCCTTCCACTTCAGTATTTGTAGAGCAGTGCAATTACTTCTCATGTGTAGCTGCCCCAAAGGAAAAATAGCTCACTGCTGTAGTATTTATAATTCCTTCTCTTTTTCGCTAATTACAAGCTGAATCAGACACTGCTTGTTCTGCAGGTTTTAAGACTATTTGCATACTGACCATTTATGTCCTGATTATAGGCTAAACAGAGCCAGTAACTGTTAAGTGAAATATTCAGCCTCATGGAGGCTTTTCTTTCATTCTCTACTCAGTTCCTGATTTTCATGAAAACTGTAGAAATTTAAAATGAGACTGGATTGCTTTGTCCAATTTGATGGGCGTTGACTGTAGGGCAATGTGTTTGTGTAGGCCTCATTTCCATAAGAAACCAGGGTAAAAATGGTTTAGGAATAAATTAAGAAAACTTGCTTTGGATGCGTATTTTTAGATTAGTTGTTAGTGTAATGTATATTTAGACAGGAAAATTAGTGTTAAAATGACATAAAAACTTTGTGTGTTTTGAAACAGTGTTTCTTACAAGACTCCTCAAATTAGATTGATAGCTTAGCATGATGGTCACGTCACATCTGTTTAATTTGAAGCTACAAGAAAAAAGCCTGTGCATTTCACATAAATGTTCAAATATTCCTTTTCACTATAGAGATAACTCTCACATTGACACGAAAATAACTTGGAGAATATGGTTAGTCTTGGTTTTATGTTTATTGTAATAGCTAATCTGAATAAATTCTGTTAGAAATAGTGGAATCTAGACAAACAATTAAAAATATTTGCATTTCAGGTGCTGTGTTTCTGTGGGATTTGTTTGTTTTTGTTGTTTTATTTTGGTTTTTTTAAGGTCTTACACAAACAGTAATTTGGAGAAATTTCCATCTTTGGAGTGAAGCAAACAATGTTTTGAATAGAGAGGGCTGTCAACTACACCAACTGGAAAAAAAGTCAGTGCTGTTTTTTTAAGCAGTATTTTTGTTGTTATTAGGGCAGCAGATGAAATAATGGAATGGAAAAAATTCTTTTTATAATGGATAAAGTATGAGCAGCAGCTTTTGTTTTTCATGTAATTAGTGAAAGGAAAACAATGTTTAACAGATGAAAACAGAGCCTAGGCTTTAGACTGCTGTTTTCTTACTGTAATTTTTTTTTTTTTTACCTTTGTCAAAAACAGCTAATTTGTTTTGAAATTTTATGATGAAAGTACAATTTTGCAGTGGCTTTATCTCAGTGGCACTGTTCCAAAGTACTTTTTGTTTTCAGTTCACATGTGTAATGTAAACTTCAAATCTGGGAAGAAAAGACAACTGAGAAAGCAAGTCACCTTTATCAAAGGAAGAATAAACTTAGGTCTTTATCACCTGGGTTCGTTTTTATCATTTGCTTTCAGATTTTTTTGCATAGATAGGAAGGTCTGTTATTAAATATAAGCTTAGTTTTTCAAGTTCTACTGATATAAAATGATTTGCCAAAGTTGGAGACACCTATATTTGAATTTCTTTATGAAGTAGTTAGTACCTATACAGAAGATATACTTTTGAAAATGGAGGGGAAGAAAGCACATGTGGTCATTTAGGAATGACAGAGAGTTGAAATTAACATTGATAGATAACTATACATTTTGGTTTTTTTTTCCCCTTTATTGCAGGAACTGAAGCTTGCTCTTTAAAAGGTGCAGTGCTGTGAAAACTGTTACTGACCATAGGAAAATGGACATGTTGCAGATACTACGTAAAACCACAGAGCGCTTGGAGTGTGATCACTGCAGCTTCAGAGGAACGGACTATGAAAACATACAAATTCATATGGGTACCATACACCCAGAGTATTGTGATGAAATGGATGCTGCTGGTTTGGGTAAACTTATATTTTATCAAAAAAGTGCAAAACTGTTTCACTGCCACAAATGTTTCTTTACCAGCAAGATGTATTGCAACGTGTATTATCACATCACAGCACAACATGCAGCACCTGAGAAGTGGAATGAGGAGCGGAAAGAACAGGTAGGCGGAGATACAGTTTCCTCTAAAAAAAGTGTCACATTGGAGCCACAAAAATCTACCCTTTCCCCTGAGTCATGCAAACCTACCCTTTCTCCTGATCTCCCCAAATCTGAACCTGTTGTTTCCCCCAAGCTTCAGAAATCTTCAGTGTCTCCAGAGTCCCAGAAGTCGGCTCAGGTGACTTCCTTGGAGCCAGAGAAGCCAGCCCAGGCCATGTCCCCAGATCCAGAAAAGTCAGCCCAGGACACATCTCCAGATCCAGAGAAGTTAGCCTCAGCTGTATCCCCAGACTCAGAGAAGCAGTCCCCTGCTGTGTCCCCTGACCCACAGAAGCTATCTCCTGCTGTATCCCCTGACCCACAGAAGCTATCTCCTGCTGTATCCCCTGACCCACAGAAGCAATCTCCTGCTGTGTCCCCTGACCCACAGAAGCCAGCCCCGGCTGTGTCTCCAGAGCCTCGTCGGCATTCCCCGGCTGTGTCTCCGGAACCTCGTCGGCATTCCCCAGCAATGTCTCCTGAGCCCCGTCGGCATTCCCCCGCTGTGTCACCAGAACCCCGTCGCCATTCTCCCGCCGTGTCTCCAGAGCCCCGCAGATACTCCCCAGCTGTGTCACCAGAGCCAAAGAAACCTACTCCAGCAGTATCCCCTGAACCGCGAAGGTATGCCCCAGCTGGGTCTCCTGAGCCCCGGAGGCATCCTTCTCAGATGCGTAGGCCTGCTTCTGCTTCTTCTCCTGAAACCCGGAGGCCTGCTCCTGCAGTTTCGCCAGAGTCATGGAGACCTGGTCCGACTGTTTCCCCTGAGCCCTGGAGATCTACACCTCACGAGGTGCAGAAGTCTTCCTGGGCTCCAAAGCCTGCCGTATCAGTGTCCGTAGAATCCCGGAGGTCTGCCCCCGAGTCCCGAAGGCCTGGCCCCGTTGTGTCGCCAGAGTCTAGGAGGCTTGTTTCTGACTCATGGAAATCTACATCCTTTTCTGAATCCCAGAAGTCTACTCTTGTTTCTTCTGAGCCGTGGAAACCCATCTCATCTGTTTACCCTGAAGGCTGGAAACCTGTTCTGTCCCCTGACACGTGGAAGCATTCTCCCCCTGTTTCTCCTGAGCTTCGAAAGTCTAGTCACACTGTTTCCTCTGACTCTTGGAAGCCTTCTTTCTTTCCTGAGGTCCGTAAGCCTGGTGCTTCAGTATCTCCTGAATCTTGGAAACTCTCTGAGTCCCGGAAACCTATGTATTTTTCTGAAACTCAGAAATCCACCTCTGCTGCTTCGTCTGAGGTTCAGAAACGGGGTCACTTCCCTGAACCTCGGAAGAGAGCTCTGTTCCCAGAGTCTCGTAAATCTAATCCTACTATTTCTACTGATGTCCAGAAACGTGGTGTCTTTTCTGAGCCCCAGAATCAGATGTCTACTTCTGCTGTTTCTACTGAAGGCCAAAAACATGCCCTATGTTCTGAAGCCCAGAAATCAGCTCTTGTTTCTCCTGAAGTCCAGAAGCATGCCCTATTTTCTGAAGCCCAGAAACTTGGTCCCATTTCCCCTGAAGTTCAGGAGCATACTTCCTTGCCAGAGTCTCAGAAATCTGCTTCTCCTGAAATTCAGAAACACAACCTCTTTACTGAGTCCCAGAAACCTACTCCTTCCGTTTCTCCTGAGACCCCCAAACAAGCTCTTTTTAGTGACTCTCACAAATCTGCTGTTTCCTCTGATGTTCAAAAGCATGCTGTATTTTCTGAGATGCAGAAGCCTGCTGCTGCTTTATCCTCTGATGTCCAGAGACATGCTGAAACTACTGTACCTTCTGAAATCCAGAAAAACATCCTGTTTTCAGAGCCTCACAAGTCTACTCCGGGTTTTTCCTCTGAGCCCCAGACACCTAGTGAGTCTGGTGAGAGTGACTTTCTTTCTCACAGTTTAGATGATCAGAAACCACTGGATGATTTATTCTCACAGGATGAACAGTCAATATTAGCCAAAGAGTCACCAGAAAACATGCTATATTCATGTCCAAAAAAGAAGCCCAAGAAGGAAAATCAGGAGAACTCAGATTCTGAACTAAATAGCAGTGAGTGTGGAAAAACGGAGATGGACTCGATGGAGATAAAGGAGCAAGAATCCAACAGTGACCAAGAGCAATATGATATGGAATCATCTGAGTACGGCAAAGAGAGCAAAATAGATGCAACTACTCCCATGCAGCCGCAGTGTGTGCTGCAGTTTACCGAAGAGAAAGAGGCTTTCATCTCTGAGGAAGAAATAGCAAAATACATGAAGCGTGGCAAGGGGAAGTATTATTGCAAAATTTGTTGCTGTCGTGCAATGAAAAAAGGTGCCGTCTTGCACCATTTAGTTAACAAGCATAATGTTCAGAGCCCATACAAATGCAAAATATGTGGCAAAGCTTTTCTCTTGGAGTCTCTTCTTAAAAACCATGTTGCTGCTCATGGTCAAAGTTTGTTGAAGTGTCCACGTTGTAATTTTGAATCGAATTTTCCCCGAGGCTTTAAGAAACATTTAACCCATTGCCAAAGCCGTCATAGTGATGATACACCTAAAAAACATTTGGACAGCCTTGAGCCACTTGAAGAACAAATTTAATCTGGTTTTTTCCCTTGTGCTAGAAAAGCTGAATTTACAGAAGTGTTCAAAAGTGTTGCTGTATGTTAACCAAGTAGTTTAGCTGATCTGACAAGTCAGAAGATGCATGGTTTATTGTACTATGTTTAACTTGTCTTATAGCTGTATTACTGAAGTGATTTACTTTCGAAAGTAATTTTAAATACGTGTTCATGTCTTTGTATTACCCATCAGTAGAGTCATATTTTATTTTTCAGATGTACTATGTTTTTGAAACCAAAATGGATACAAATTAGTTTTGTAAAGATTTGTAAAACATGCAGGCAATGAAGGACTGGAGTGACAAGCAATCCCTATATTCCTGTGAAGACTGAACTTTTTTTCACATTTGTTAAATGTTGTATTTTTCAAAATGTTTTTATCAAATTATCAAAATTAAAATTGTCACCAAATTGAATGTGAATGAGCCAGGCATGAGAAACTACCAATCCTTCTGGAAGAATTCTGCCCTGAGGTTGTAATTGAGTGTATAGTCATTTGCTGAAAATGTATTGCACTCAATTCTCTGACTTACTAGTTTTCAGATTTAGAAGCATCAAGGTAATTACTTTGTGATTCCGTATTTTGGCCATGTTTTAAGCATGTACTAATATACCTTAAATTGATGGATTAACGTCAGACTATGTATAGCTCAACACTTTCTCTTGATGATTCAGATGTTTGTAATGTCAGAAACCCCTCTAAATTTCTTGTATTTGGTGAAATGTTATGCTTTAATGTTTTAACAATAAAAAGAAACCCAACCTCGCATTGGTCTTTTTTCTGTTCTTCCAAATGAAGAACAAAACCTTTCATGTTCAGCGTATTATCTTTTAAGTATGTTTGGTAACAGGAGATGCAAAATTATCCTGCAGTTCTGGTCTGAATACTTCAACTTTCCAGTTATCAGCCTGTGAAAGCAAGGTTAGTCTAAATTTCCTGTCTACTTCAGAAAAACACGTCAGATGTCAGTGAGGCAAAACATGGAAAACAGGAATTTGTGGACTGTTATTTAGCATGTTTGCTTTTGTGCTATTTGCATATTAACTGTTCAGAAACCATAAGTACTTCATAATTCAGCAGGAGTATAGATTTTTAAGTGTAGGTAGCACAAGGAAAGTTTCGTTCTCCCCAGGCCTGGACTTAAGCTGTTGTAAATACTGGCCTAGAATATGAAGGCAATAGTATTCCAGGTGTAAGCTCCTACTGAAGGGCTTCAGATTGATTTGATCGAAGCCTATGCCTGATATCTGATAATTTTCAGAAGAGAATTTCGAAAGGAAGGGAAAAAAACATTTGAAGCTCTACACTTAAGGTGACTTCTCAGAAGAACAAGCTTTCTTGCAGCATTGTCTTACACAGGACCAAACCCGCTCTACGCCCCTAAGGCAAAGTGCCCTTCTTTTCCTTCCATGGGGTCCACACTAGAATTCTAGAATTTTTTTTTTTTTCTAGGAGTTACTATAGATAAATCTAAAAGAGAGCACTTTACTATTAAGGCTCTATTAGCATACTTCATATAAAAGTTGCTTTTCTCCTCTGCTATAATGTCATCTCTCTTGGCACAGTCATTTGGATAAAAAGGTGCATTACGCTATTTGAATAAAAGGAAGAGATCAAGGAAGGGTTTGTTTGAATTGGAAGTGGTGTCACCTTTACAGTTCAAAGTCTCACTACTGACATACTTCTTGCTACTCTGTACTAGCTAACTTCCTTGATTTCTGGGAATACATCATCAAGGCTTCATGCTGTTTCTCTACACCTTTTTGTTTCCTGACTACTTGAATATTTAAAATAATCTTGCTTTACAGCTGTCAAAGTGTACTTTATAACTGGGAAAAGAACTTTGCAAGTCCCCTTGATGTGAGGGCATTGAATCTCTTTAAATCCAGATTATGATGGACACTTCCCAGTATCTCTTAGTGTAGAATTTTATCAAAGCCTCATGGAAGTCGAAGAACGTTTCTGGTGTGTATTTTTTTTTTTTTTGTCCAGACTAAGTTTTCTTTCACCATTCCCTTACGCAATGCTAGTTTGAAATCTTTAAGATGCATAGGAGGACCTGCTGGAATCTGAACTGATTTAACTGATTTCTCTAAGGATCTGTAGGATACCAATAGATCAGATTGTGGATTTATTGTTCCCCTATTATGGATGCTGAGGAGAAGGATTAACACTCTTGAGTATAAACAGTGATAATTCTTTTTTGACACAAGAAAAATGCAAGTGGAGGGCTTCAAGATTTACCAGTGAAATAATTTACTTGAAATATGCCTAATGCTATTATGTAGTCCTTGGATACTCTCTGAAATAACTTCAGTTGAATTTGTTGCTAATTTCATTTCATATGTTAGAATATGAAGCAAATACAGAGGTCTGCAGTTTCCAGAAACTAGAGCATTATTAAGTCACGGGCGGTACTAAGTCACTGGGGCATTTTAGCAAAGTGCTCAGTGTTGGATGCTACCATCTCGCTCATTCCTGTTCTTCAGCACAGGGACCCTCTGGGGTCTGTACTGTGTAGCTCTAACTTCAGGTTTACTTTGGAGGTGGTTTGATTGGGAAACAACATGAGCCAAGTCAGGAGACAGTAACTGGGGCACACACAAAGTTTACTTACTCTACAGGTCTTGGAGAGAACTGCAGTTCTTTCCCTCTCCGAGCCCTGTGGACTGCTTCTGCCTCAGAAAAATATAATTACATACCTTAGATGTAAAGAAGACAACTCTTTTTTTTTTTTTTTCCTTCTTTCTTTCTTTTCTCCAGAAGAATATTTATAGCCTATGCTGAGAAATGTGGCAGACAAATTCCAAATACAGTCTCTACAGGGAGTGCAGTGGTTCCGAGGTGATGCATACAGCTAGGAAGTAACTATGTTGGTGGAAAAAAGATGAGGAGCATGTTTGGAAGCAGTGTATTAGGGTGTAGAGAAAGTGTAGATCTACAGTTGGAGTTGGGCAGGAAAAGAATCTCATTTAAGTAACAGAGGTGAGTACAATTAAACTTGGAATTTATGGATTTTTGTAAATATCCTTAGATTTTTTTTTCATCATGCTTAAGAATAACTTGGGTTTGAGTATAGTAGGTTGTATATACTTAAAATTCATTTCCTTCTATTTTTATGAATATAGTGCTTGCTTAATCTCATGAAATTTTAGAAGAATCTTGTAGAAAATATAATTATTGAAGATTTGCCTATAGATTTGTAGTTTTGTGCTTTGGAGGGATTTTTATCATGCCTGACGAGTGATGTAGAACAGCTCCCTCGTATCTTTCTGACATGAGTGCACTGATGTCACCGCAACCGTTGCTATGCTCATACTTATGTATTTTTAAAAGGAGAAGGGAGATGAAGAAGTTGAGCTGTTTCCTACTGTACTGCTGTTAGGGCCTGTTCTGAAGAAACTTTAAGTTTTGATCAAATAATTGTATTTCTGAAGTATAAAGCATATAAGAGCATTTTTGTTGCTTAGTTTCCACAGGGAGTGACGAAGGTTGCTCAAGAAAGCATCAGAGCTAGATAAATCAATTTTAAAACTTTGAGAATGCAAAATTTAGGAAAGTGAATATAAAACTGAAAAGCAAATAGATGAAAATGTAGGGTTCCACCTAAATTCTAACCTTTCTGTATATGCTCTGTAATAGACTTCAAAAGCATGGTTATATACTTTTAAAACATGGAATATATATGAACCTTTCACAGTGTATCTATAATACTTTGCATTTTCTTGTTTGTTTACATGACTTAGTTTAACATGTATTAAAAAAACCCAAAACAACACAAAAGCAACCCCTGCCCCCCAGTTTCTAAGGGATTTCTTGGACAGAAGAGAATGAAAAATTCTGCTTTTTAACTAATAGCATTACCCTGCCAGGGTTGCCACATGGATGTTGATTAGTTGTTTTAGTGAAACTTCAGGGATTTAAGGAGTTAAGTGCCCTCCATGTGTATACAGATAACTTGAATGGATTTTGTGACTTATTACTTTGCATGTCTTGTAACTGCAGTTCAGTGTAGAAAGAGTGAAGTTAGCTAAAAGCCAATAGAAGTAATTTACTCACAACAGCACAGAGGTCTGTGAAGATTAGTTCTCTCTGCTTCCTACGTACCGGAAAGCATTATTTTTGCAATGACAAACAATACATATTAATAAGAGTCGGCATAGTGAAATAATTTCCTGACTTTGCAGTACATCCTCAATATATACTTGAGTATAAGACAATAATCAACTTTAAGATTCTCTGAATATTTAAATAATGTTACTTTAATAGATTATACATATGATTGACACAATGCTTCTATATGAACTTTTAGGCAAGATGTCAGTGAGAATGACAGTTCCTTTCCTATGATCCTCATCCTTGGAGAGGAATCTCCTCTGTGTGTGCTTGGAAGGACACAGGTCTGAGTCCTTGTCACGCGGAACACTCGCTGGAAAGTGCAAGAGGGAAAGCAAGGAAAAACATCAGAGGGTGGTGGTGTCACAGAAGGATGTTGCTTTTCAGCTAAACTGGCTGTGTCCATATGTGCAATATAAACTTAACTGTTCACCTGGGTGATTTCTAAAGCAGAAACTAGTCTGTAAAAAATGTCTAAAACAGCATCCTGGTTTCATAGTCAGCATTGGAAATAATTGACAATATGGAATATTGCCGCCTTCTGAAAAAAAAATTGTTGTGGCTAACTGCAGGTTGGGTGGACATAAATATACCCTTTAAACAAACAAAATGTTCCTGGTACGCACATGAGATAAATATGCATTAGACAGAAATTGTTATGTGCATGCAAATAAAATGTGGCTTTTACTGGTATCGCTTGTTCAGATGTAAGAGATTGTTCTGTTACAGCTTTCTCTCATGTCTGATGTCCTGAGGATCTCAGAGCTAAAACAATTTTCAGAACTGGAAATCGAACAGACACCGCCCCATTTTGGTTGTCCTCATCTCCATGGTGTTAGCCGCAACCGTAGGAGGGCAAAGTGTTAGAAAAGATTAGCGTGAAAATCCACACTTGTGTTGCAAGCTTTGGTGTACGTTTTAATCTATACAAGCGGAATTGTCGCTCCTCTTTGAATTGTAATATACAGATTTTTGTAATGAATTGTTTAAGTCAGTGTGGATGCAATCACTTTTAAAATTATCCTATACTCTGACATTGCTATTTATGCAGTACTATATCAGATCATTCATTTTTTAGTGCCCGTATTATAAAATTCTTTGCATTTGCTCTGGGTTCAGCAACACATTTCTTATGTAGGCTGTACCTCTTCCATCGCTGCGAAGAAATTTGACTGCGAGTCGAGTTCATAGTTCATCTGCTTGCTGCCAGTAACACCGACTGCGGGACTTTATGCCTGGCAGGGAGCAGGGAAGGTGCCAGCCACCTCCTAGACTGCACACCCTGCTAGAGCGAACGCTTTTGCTCCCCAGGTGTCCTGGGAGCCGGGTAAGGACGGCTCCATGTACTGCAGGCCTCGCTGCTTTGCCACCTTGTCCTTGTGCGTGCCTCACGCAGGGCTCGGGTGCCTTGGTGCTGCCTGTGTGCCGGTGGTGGAGCCTCTCGCGGGATGCAGGATGCGGGATGCAGGATGCGGGATGCGGAGTGTCTGCTGCCATGCTGCTGCCTGCAGCCTGCCTGGCCTCTGCACTTCTTCCACCCCACTGGGGCCCTGAGGCCCTTTGCCTCTTAGCTCACTGTTCTTTTAAGCACTTTTAAGAAGAGTTGTGATACCTACCAAGATAAAAATAAAATGACAGATGGATGGGGAATTATAACAACGTTGTGGTTTTGCACACATGACAACTCTTCCGCCACAAAGATCTTGATTTTATGCTACACCAAGTGCAGTTTTATCTCATTATCGCTCACGGCTCCCCTGACCCCGGATTTGGTAAAGTTACCCATTAGAGGGAGCTGCAGAGCAATTTATTAGCAGATCAGCTTTAAGACATAGTTTTTGAACATGTTAAATACACATATGGAATAAAAATGCATCAACAATAGGTTCAGAAATGGCTCTGGAATTTTCTCTTTATTATGGTGAATTAGTTTTAGCCCTCCTGGGACTGATTTCCTCACCACTGTATCCAAAGTCCTTGGTTTTACAGCACTTGTTTATTTTCTTTGACATGCCTTCCTGCTGTGCACTCATCCCTTTCCCACAGCACGTGCATTATTTACAAGGACGTTTAAAATATTTATGCAATCTCCAAAAAATAATCATCCTTTTGTTCCCTAGATCACTACTTCTCTTATCTCTATAAGAAAAAAAACTGCTACCAGAATTACAGAGGAAGCGTGCCCTTTGCGTGGTGCTATTGCAGAGCTGGGCTGTAGTCGCAACCGAGTCACGCCAGCCTGGACCCCGTGCTGGGGATCAGCTTTAAGTGCAAAGAGGATTTAAATACAGTCCACAGCGGCTGGTGTGCACAGCAGAGATGCAGCCTCCGGCTGAGGAGAAGGCTTAAAATCCCAGACCTGTTGACTGCCAGAAGCTAGGAGGGTAAAGCAGGGCCACGAGCGCTCCTGACAAGTCCTGCCCGTGCAGCATTTGCAGCTGCTTTTGCAAAAGGCCCCGGCGTGGCTTCTCACCCGAAGTGTGAACATGGGAGGGTGGTGAGTGATCCACGGTCAGACAGAAGAAACGCACTGGAGGGAACCAGTGAGGTGGAAAAGATGCACATGAGAAGCCAAATTTAGACCGAGGTTAAGCTTCCCCAAGGCTGAGTAGAGAGGGGACAGCATCCAAGCAGGAAATCTGAAAATACAAATCCAGGTGTGGCTGGCACTGCCATAGGAAATCTGCCTGCAAGGTGGTGGTACCACCGGCCTGGCTTACCCTGGTTTGGGATGTTTTCACTTCCAGCACTGACAGCGCTTCCTTGGCTATTGATGGGCAGCAAGGCAGTGACTGTGCTCTGAGACGCTGCCTTCGGATGCAGCCCGCTCATCTGCAGTCAAATTTCCCCTTGAAACCTTCAGGAGTTTTACCTGAGTGAGTGAGGCTGGGCACTACTGGACTTACTGAGACAAAAGCTGTTTACAGATATAAAATAAAAAGAAGCACCGAAACCCCTGTCCTTCATATTGACTTGCTGTGGTCTGGGCCAGCTCCAGCATTTTTTCTCACTGCTCTTACTCCGGGCGGTGATGAAACGGGATGAGTCAAATGACAAGCTTGGCCTTGACATGGTTATAATGTCGCTGAAAGTAGGGGGAAACACAAACATGCTGCCTCAGCCATGGGAATTTGAAACCTTCCTGCTTCATTTACAGTTTATAAAAAATCAGAAATCCTTAATTCCCTCACTTTCAGACTTCTCTAGTACACATCCACACTAAAGTGTTGCACAAAACCTCAGGAGAAAGAAGTCAGAAGACTTTGATCTTTCGAACCTGGCAGTGAGAAATCCTTTGAAATCTAACTTTCCGCTAAAGAAACGTAGGTAAAGCTGTAGGGACGTTTTAATTGTATTTAAAACAGTCACCAAAGACAGTCACATCGCTTGGAAGCAAGGGCTGCTTTTGAGCAATGATCTCGGGCTGCAAGATAAACGGACAAAATAAGAGTGATAAATGATCTTAGGCGGGACCGCTGGCATAGCCTTCATTGTGCTTTTGAAGCGGCGCGGAAGGATCCAAATACCTATGCATTTACAACAGAACTGGAATAATCCATCTACTCTGGTTTATGTCGGCACGTTTATGTCCAAACAGCTGAAGATTCCAGTTTTGCCGATAAATAACACAGAAAATTAAACCACGGCCGCTGGCTCGCGCAGCGTAGCTGACATTGTTTCGCAGCAGCTGTAGGATGCGTTCTTCACCCTTAAGGCAAACAGACAGATACCAGCCCAGCACAGAGCAGGGCTCCCGGGGTGTGAGGGCGGCTGGGGGCTGCAGACCCACGCCTGGCCGGCCAGGCTGCTGCTGGGGCTGCTGGTGCTGGAGCCTTGGATGGCTGCTGGCCTCGGCTCTACCCTCTCCAGATTTTTTTAAAACTGGCTATTTTATTGTTTGGATATAAACTATTGCTGATTAGATGCAAGTGGGTTTGTTTAATTAAAAAAAAAAAAAAAGGCCAGCTAATTGAATTAAAACTATGTGGTCTGGGGGAGAAAATGCCAAAGTTAATTACGGTTACCATCTGTTTCATCAAAACACTAAATCGCTTTGAATACCTCCATTGTCAGGGATGGTTTTAATATCTTTCTCAGATTTATTCCAGTGAGGAGGTATTTTAAAATTAAATTACGTTATTCCCCATAATCTCTAGCAGACAACGGAGTGGTGGTGTCTGCAGTGACCTTATGGTGCTGTTTCTTTTAAAGGAAATATTGCTGTGGCTTTAATCACTGCAAGCTTAGCTCTGCGCGCAGGAAGCCTGCATGATTTTTTTTTTTCCAAGGATTTATTCAAGGAGGTCTTTGTGTATGTGTTTCTGTATGAGGCAAATTGCGAGCATGAATGGCATTCTTTTCCCCAGCATGACCTTTCAGCTACCTGACCATGATTTAATTCCTGCAATATTAATTCTCAAAAAAGCCCATGAAGAATTCACCTCTCCCCACAATACTTACACACACACAGATATTTTCCTGCATGCACCTTGCTCTTAAGAGCTACGTCACGATATACGAGTTAGCCATCTCGAGAGTCTCACAATGCACTTTTATGAGACAGCCTGGAGGAACCTGGAGGAACCAGGGTGACTGGACACAGCACCAGCTTTTACCCCACAAATTTGTTTGCAGCTTGGGGCCGTTTATTGCAGGCTCTTGCTGTGCTGCTGGGCTGTCTGCGTTTGCTGGGGGATGCTCGCACGAACAGGAGTCCTTGCCCAGTGTCCAGGAGGGCTGTGAGGTATTTGGAATCAATGTTATGTATTGCTATCGGTAAATAGAAGAGGTCAGACTAGTGCTGAAGTGACAGAAGCAAGGTGGCTGTGAAGAAGGCATTAGGAAAACAAAACCTAATAACTTCTTTTAACAGCCCATCTGTCTTCTTATATACACATTCTCTGAAACATTTATTTGACTGGCAAATGAGAAGGTATCACTCACTGAATGTTTGTAATTTCCGAGGCTCAAAGGCACATATGAATTCATCTGTACTGAATCCTATGAATTCAAGGAAAATTCAATGGAGATTTAATCTGCTTCTGGAAGAAAAATTCTTTGCTCTGCCTGCTGCAAAGAGAAACAAAAACATCCTTTGTTATTCTCAGTAAGAGGACCATACTGCTACCACTCAACATAGCGAAACAAGGACTCCTTGAAAATCTTGCTGCTCTTGAATCTTGGATAAATAGTAGCCTAATGGGAGTGATAAAGAATTAGGCAATAAGATTAGAAAGAGAGACTGTTCCTGAATCAGTCCATTAGGATTAACCAGGCTTTGTTCCATGGCAACTTAGCTAAGAATAATCGTGACTGCAAATAGTGCTGTTCCAGTTTCTTGGGTGGAGCACAGAGTAAGATTGCTGGTCTCCAAATGCGATTGTTAATGTGTTTGGCAGTTCTTAAATGTCACCGTGGCCGTACTTCAGCAATTGACTTAGAGTTGTTGTTTTTGCCATCTTATGTGATGCATAAGGAGTTCAAAACCCTGCAAGTGAGCTGCATTCAGAAAGTCCTTGTATTTTCAGGTTATTTTTGGCAGGATGTGATTTCTGGCATTAACAGTTGAGGCTGGCAGTATTGTCTCTGCCACCTGCCCTGAGTCAGGAGGCACAGGAGGCGTGAATGGAGTATGCAAGCGATGTGGGCTGGAGCAGTTAGGCTGGCACCTTGGTGGGTCCTGACGATAAACCGGTTCTCAGGAATGTGGATCTCTCGTGGAGGAGAAGTTCAAAGCACCTTCTCGGTTTATCTGTGCTGCAGCACGCACATACCCAGCTCCTGCTCTGGGGGCAGCTGAGCTGGGCCCAAGAAAGGCAGTATTACCAGTGGGCAGTTTGATTGCATTGATTCTGTCCAGGAAGAATCTTGAGAATCTTTTAAGAATAATAAATCTTGCATTTCTTTATATCACTTGTTTTTATTATTCTACTGTACACTTCCCCTACCTCATGTTGCAATATATTTTTATTTTCAACACCTGTCTCATCTGTGCTTGGAAACTATGGTGCTTTCTTAATTTGCCAATCTAAGTTAGCATGAATCATTTTACATATTTGATTATGGTGGCAGAGTCATTTAAACAATTATGACGAGCATGAATGTAACCGCTTCACTGCAGGCAACACCAAACTTGCACGGGGTTCAGGTAGCGTTTATTTGTGTATGCAAAACCACTGCAAAATACTCTGGTAGGAAAAACCCCCATATTTACTGGCTTAGGGTTTAATTTGTATTTACATTAACATGTAAATAAATGTAAACATAATGTGTATTGATGTTTAATGTGTATGTTATTTATTGCTCCTAAAACCAGCCAAGGCCATAGAAGAAGGTGTGTGCAGGGGCACCACTGCTCTTCACAAGTGCCTCCCTTTGAGGGTCTCACTGGGGTAGATCTATGCCTTTGGGGCACTTTCCTGCCTCTCCTCCCCACACCCTTTACCAGGGCTGTTAATCCAACAGGCTCAGCTCTTCTGGGCACCCAGCAGCCTCTGTCTTTGGGGAGTTTGGCTGATACCGAGAGCAGATGACATCTCATTTAGCTTTAGCCATCTGGCTTAAACCCGTTGTCCAGATTCCTCCATCAGTCAGTGGAGAGTGGTGGGTAGCACCAGGGGACAGCTTGGGGGCACTCTTTGGGCAGACCTTGAGGATGGGGGGCTACCTCCTCCCTGAAACTCTGCCATTCCTCCCCTGGCTGCAAATGAGACACAGGCATCAGCAAAAACCCAACCTAAATGTGTAAAGAAGGAGGGGAGATGATTGCCAGCCGAAGTGATCCAAAGACAGAATCATCTGAAGAGATGTGGAGCGCAGAAGAGGGGATGAATGGAGTGAAGCCCCTACATACATTTGCCCATCAACTTTCGTTTCTCCTATTAAGCTTTGGCAAGATACTTTTGGTTTGGTTGCTCCCATTCTTGACTTCAAAGAGTCATCCTCTGTTATGGGTGCTTCTCCCAGGGAGTCAACAACAGGTGGTGTTGACAATTCCCCTTACACACCCCCCCACACTCCACCTGGCTTCTCTGGCAGGCCAGTGTCTTTCAGGTTTTGGTCTCCTCTTTTGTCCTAGCACCTGATCTGGGTTCTCACAGGCCAGGCATTCACCAAGGCATTCCCCAGCTCACAGCATCCCTGCTGTTTTGCAATGGATGTGCAGTGTTAGCTGAACTCCACCTTGCCTTTTCATCATTGCCTTTCCCATTATTTTTTTTTCCTTCAGTAACTTGCCTCTGATTTAACTCCTTAGAGCCAGAGTGGATTACGGCAAACTCATAAAAATTACAGCATCTTTATGACATAGTATTTGTACCAGCCGCGTTTACCACATGGTGCTCCAACTCTTCAAACATACAGTTTCATTGAAGGTAATTCTGGAGTCTGTTTACTTTTAAAATAGCCAGAAAAAAACCAAACCCATACAATTGGTTCTTGTGGTTACGTACAGCCCTGTGCGCCTTTGGGAATGCAGGGACTCTCCCTTCAAAGGCTACGGCTGTGTAGGAAACATCTGTAGATCTTGCGGAGACATGACAGGTAGTCTTTCTGGGGCGTGTCATTTGGAAACTCGTATGCAAGTTTGCAAAAAGCCCGTCTCACTGATTGCAGTCTTCAGGCTATAGGTGATCCATGCAAAGCAGACCTGCCGCACGCACACGCAATGTGCTGGGTGTAGGTTACGACGAAAGGCCCCTACTGTCTGAGAATTTTCATGGGCAGTGAAAGAGTCGTATGTGTGTGATCATGACACTGAAGTTCCCATCTGCCATCCAGTTTTCTTTTCCTAGTAGGAGCATAGTTATGCGCCGTACTTTTGCCATAAGAGGGAGTGTACATTGCATACCAGCTGTGTTTTGATTCCACTCCCTGCCCCTGCACTGTGTCCTCGTGTAAGTACACCTCTCAGGACATCTGTTGAATCAGCCAGTTGAGGCTAGAATGTTTTTCAAGATACTGGTTTGGGAAATATTTATGCAGGAACAACAAAGGAGAAAATGTGGCCTCTCTGGTGTCCTTTGCCTGGAAGCTAAAATGAAGTTTGTCAGTGGGAGAGAGGAGCAGATGCGCTGCAGGCCAGCGCTGGGGCACGGGGCAGCGCTCCGGGGCCGGCCGCAAGCCACGAGGGACAGGGCTGTGTGCTTCAAACACACAGCCCGAGGTAGCTCACACTCACAGCGCTGGGGTAAAACTGCGTGACAAAGTGCCCTCCGTGCCTGCTGGCTGCTGAATACCCGCCCTGAGGAGAAGCTAGGACTCTCCTTGTGCTGCTTACCAAGAGCATTTGTTGTTCTTCAGATCCAATTTTTTAAAAATGTTTAGACAAAAATCACACACACGCCCCTTCCCTAAATTACAAGAATTTATTCAATGCTTCATGCTTTTTTGCCAAGCTCATAAAGAATGCCTCCTTTTTAATGCTTTGCAGGAGAGCACTGATACTTTTTCCAGAACGGATTTAATCTGTATACATTGAAGTTTGATATCCTGCAGATGTTTGGCTAAATTCTAATAAAAGAGCCAGAGTCACCCACCATGGGAATTTTATCATAATCCTCCTGAGGACAAAAATGTTCATCCCAAGGGATGTGTCATAGGTCAAACAAAAACTGTCGTACCTCCCCCTTGTTTTGAAAACACCCATCATCTTTACTTTTATGTACAACAAATACACAAAAGCTTTTTGTCAGCAATTTGTCTTTTTATTTATGTGCTGGTACGGTAACTAATTATTACAAGTTCCACACGCTGCTCCTCTTGCCATAATGGTATTTCTAGTATGACAACTTTCATTTACTGACTAAACAAGCACAGTCTTGCCTCTTCTCAGCGTGGCCGTGAGTCAGGAACAAGTCACCTGGATTTGAGGATCTCAGGGCTCGCCTGTACACGGTTTTTGCATCACTGCAATTAGACAAGTTTAAGTCAAAGCAGTGCAGCCCCCCAAGCATGGGTGAAACTGCACTCTTGTTAAAGTGCTTATGTCAGCACAGCTCGTCTGAATAAATTTGACATAACAAGCAATCCACGCTGGAATAGCTGCCCTGGAGCACATGGATCGGCTGTCCTGGCCTGGCTGAGAGAGTTCCACAATGTCCACCACTGTGCCAGTGTTCCCAGGACATTTTTGCTGATGATATATGTGTGAGATTTTAGAAAGAGCTCATGGGACAAGAAATTGGACGTCGTGCTGTTCACCAAGAATGTGAGGTTTTTCCCTCTGCCTTCTTTCAGAACTGGGAATTAGGGGCCTGGACTCTAAGCCTATCTGGAACACAACACAGGGAATGTCCCCCTTTCACATCACCTCCCACCAAATGACTAGGTGCAGGAAGCATGCTCTTTGCCCCATCCCTCAGGGCAGCAGATGTTCTTCTGACACAGAAGCTCATGCAAAGGGCTGACCATGCAGAAACCTCCCCGCAGGACCAGACTCAGTGTATTTGTCCTCTACCACAAGCTCTGCCACGTATGACGCATCTCCTGTATCGTGGGGGTTTTGTTTCTTCCTTTTTTCTTGTTCTTTTTTTTTTTTTTTTTTAAAGCTTGGTGACTATGTGCTGATGGTGTAGGTACACAATGTGTTTGCTTTGGCAATGAAAGCAGCTGAAGAATTTCCCACTTCATCCCCCAGCCCAGCTGCTCACCCTGTCCCTCTAGGTCGTGCTGATTGTGATGGTTTAGACTGAATTACCACACAGTTTCTCGCTCATGCTCCCTCTCCCCAGTGGGATGGAGGACAGAATTGGGAAGGAAGGGGAACTTGTGGGTTGAGATGAAGACAATTTACTAAATTAACAAGGGAAAACTACAATGATAACAGAATATAAGGATATTAAAATATACACAGCGAACAATATATGTTTTCTCACCACCCGATGTCCCAATGACCAATTCAGCAAGTCCCGAGCAGCGATCACGGAAGCAAAACCGAGCGGTAAGCAAAGGAGGGAAATGGAGCCAGCAAGGTAGAGGGAATGATGCCAGCAAAATGAGGGAGAAAGATGGATGCCAGGAAGGCAGATACCCACCCTGGCCAGCCCCCACTTATATACCGAGAGTGACGTTTATGGCATGGAATACTCTCTTTGGCCAGTTTGGGTCAATTATTCTGTCTTTCTCCCAGCTTCCTGCATCTGCACATTAGCGAAACTTGGAAAGCAGGACGGTGTCCTTGGTCTCATTCACAACAACTCCAATCATAAGGGTGTTTATCAACATTCTTCATACCCGAAATCCAAAACACACCAGCTACTGAGAGGAAAATTAACTCCATCCCTGCCAAAACCAGGACACTGATGCAACTGTTTGCATGTGGCTAGTATGAGCCAGGTCTGAGAAATAATGGTGTTAAACAGTAACTTTCAACAAAAAAACCCACCCATAATTGGAAGGGGGACACTGACTTGTGAATGGGACAGGAGTGCACTGCAGAGGGCACGCCATTTTTTAATGTATAATCACAAAAGTAGTTCATACAGGGCTCTGGGAAAAAAAAGTATGAAGCAGCTTGTCACAGGGGCAAGGGGGTGAAAGCCACAAAAAATGTGAAAAACAAGTGTTGAAATAAACAGACCAAACAACTAAGATGACATTTGGAATTACACAAATGTGTTGTCATCCACTGTGAGTATTAAATGTACTTCTTCAATCTGTCTAATCTAACATAAATACTGAGCAGCATGTGTATCTAAAAAAAACCTGTACAAAAAACATTGCAGATACCCACCTTGCCCTGGGGAGCTGATAAGGGAAGAGAGCAAATCAGGTATGACAGCTCCTAGAGGCATCATTTAATGCATGGTTAGAAGCCATTCGCATTCCACTCTAATGAGAGTGGTAAAAACATATGGAGGAGAGGAGAGATTCGGTTTGGAGAGGTTCGGAGAGGTTCGGAGAGGTCTTAGTTAAAAACTAAAGCACATGAACAATGAAAGTTAGTTTTTCGGTTTTCTCACTTCTTAAATTCAAAACAGAGACTATGCTAGTTCAGCATGAAAAAAAAAGATAGAGGTAGCATTAAAGCTTCATTTTGGATGCTAAATTTACTGGAACAACTGTGAATGCTTTTATTTCCACTAACATATTTAAAAGCAAGACTTCCTTCAACCTGTTTTTTCATCTCAAAGCAAGCTGTTATGGTTAAAAAATCCCACTTTTTTCCAAATATACACAGCATTAAGCCAAAAGACTTCCTACATGAATTCTTGTTTGAAGGAGTAACTTTAACTCAAATTGAAACTCTTTCAGGACACTCCTAGAACTTATGTTTTGTAGGAGCTTGGACCAACTGATTACAGAATTTTTTTCCTGGACTGGTAATCGAGGAATCCACATGGGTTTGTCCTAACACCCTTAAGTGCTATTGGCAAGAAAAGTGAGGCGTCAAGGTTTGATGTGATCTGCAGTGAAGATAGGAAGCAAGCTGCCATCTGATTTTACTGATGACTCTCCAGACCGTGGTTTGCCCACAGATGATCTTGCTCAAGAAAGAGGAGAGAGAACTTCAGGTTCTGCAAATGAGAAAGCTTCCTCCTACGACTAGAAACAACACTGGCTGCTCTGTGACCCTTGAGTATCTTTTCACTTTGATGTTAAATTAAGCTAACAGATACATAATAAAGCTTCTGCCATATTTTAAGTGCTGTTTTGATGTGGTCTGTACAATAACAGCTTCTAAAATGGCTTTGCTCTAAACAGGAGAGGATTTAACATGCATTTTTATCTCACACTAAGAAAAGATTTCTCAGCAGGATTAGCCAAGGAGACAATGTTTGGATTTTAATTACTTTTCTGTGTTGAGTTTAGATCCTGGTTTAATAACACTGACTTTCCAAAAAACTTTTCAGTGTGGTTTTCCCTGTCAATACTGGAAATCACATGAAATGACCAGTGATCATATTTCATAGGTTTGGGGATGGAATCTTGAAAGAATTCCTCAGAGATTTTGGCTATGCATAGAAAGAAATTGGAAAACTGTCCCTTCTTTCTTGGGCTTTGGTGCAGAACAACTCTTGTCTTGGTGATGCAATCTCTGCTCCTGCACATCGTGCTCTGTCAGGAACACCTGCACCCAGACCAACCGTTTCCTTCCCTTCCTGCTCTTCCCTCTTGCTGCCACGCCACATGGAGGGCCTCTTCCACCTGTGGAGCTGGGGTTTTAGTACTTGACACGCTGTTCTCTTAACATGCGCTTCAATCTATCTTGGCAACTTTTGTCTTTGGCCTGGAAGAAAATATTTAAAAACCCGACAAACAACAGATTTCAGCTGTTGACCTCAGCAGTTCTTAGGAACTACATCATTTCCCTGATACTTCCATCCAGTAACCAGAGAGGACGCAAGTTGGCTGGCTGTCAGCCAGGGAGCTGGTTCCTCTGCACATC
The DNA here is from genome assembly GCA_009806455.1 of Tetrax tetrax. Lineage (NCBI taxonomy): Eukaryota > Metazoa > Chordata > Aves > Otidiformes > Otididae > Tetrax > Tetrax tetrax. The sequence goes on from WHYT01017242.1 coordinate 136,765, forward strand.
TCTGCAATCATTCCAGTCCATTGCCACAGGCGCCACGGGCAGTTTCAAAAAACCAAAGACAGGTTAAAGATGCTTCAGTCTTTGCAACTGTATACAAAAGAGAAGCCTGTCGCTGCGCTGGGGAGTTCAGAAGTTGCAGTACTGGGAGGTGAATGAGACCGTTTTTTGATATTCGTTTCTGCACAGGCACTGTTGAAAGCAGTGGTAAAGAGGTGATTTTTTTTCCTGTGCTTCAGATCAAGCCCATATTCCCAGCAGAGTCCATACTTCCCCCACCAAACAGACTGGCACTTACTTACGTGAGCTGATGGCTACAGAGGATGAAAATTCAGGTAGAAAGAAATACCAGCTTACGCAGGGGGCACACATGCTCCCCTGGCCATATGAATGATGTTGTGGTTTTGTGGATCCTGTCCTCTTCTTCTTGTGTGTTCACTCATATAACAAACTTGCTGGAATTAAAGTTCATTAATAAAACAGAAAGCTTTCTCATTGGTTGGATATTAAAAAATGAGACACAACTATGTCTTAACAAAAGTTTATTATGTGCCTCAGGATACAGTGGGGCAACATTTATTAAGGATGTAAAGGAAGCAGTGTATTTACTCTTATTTCAACCACATATATGTTGATAACTTTCTTTTACAATGCAACTCCCTGATAGATTTTAGGTTTTATGTTGCATTCCAGCCATCACAGCACAGTTGTTATTAAATAGCTAGTGTTGTTGCTTTTCCTCCTCACTGCGGTGGTAGGCATTCGAATCAGCGAGGATTTGCCACTGCTGTTAGACAGAGGTATGTCAGAGAGCGAATTTAATCTATATTAGGTGCCTGGTTCTCTTTTAACCAGCACTTGCAAGGGTCACCACTGGGACAGTCATGCCAGCTCCTGCTGCAGAGAAGGCAGAAACAGGTAAGGGATCACACTGGAGCAGTGTTGTGAAAGAGGTTGATGCTCCCCAAGGCCATAACCTAAAACTACCAAAGCCAATAGTACTTTGGCCCTTTGAAAATTTTATCATGACTTTCCAGTCCAATATTTAGCACATTGAGCGAAAATCCCTCTGTGTTCCTCTTGGATATTTTTTTTCTTTCTGAGTGGCAAACATACCAGTCTAGCTGTGCAGGGTCACGTGCCAAGGATCATACTTGTCTGTCTCTGACTAGGGTAGTTTGGTGAAGGAGGAAACTATAATCAGAGATGGATGGCAAACGTGTCTTACGCATAACACTTTTTTCTGCAGGACTTCTTTTCAGTGCAAGTGAACAGTCCCTGCATGGGTAACACTCACTGTCAGCGATGCAATAATTTGGTTTTTTTCATTATAGGGTCTCAAGCCCTGTTTGTTGAACATCCCTCAAGTCTTGTTCAGAGGAGAAAAATATTTTATCAGAAAACTTACTACGTGGCTTATAACAACAACCATCTGATGGCTTATGCAAGCCATGAGGGTGCCATCATCTCCACAGGAAATAAGACCTATGTCAGAAGTGTCCGTATTATGGGTGTTAATTATTTTGGATGTCCTACTTGAGATGTGACGGACCCAGCGTTTTTGAGCCTTTGGCATTATTTGGTACTTTCTCAGATCAAAGCCAGTAACCCAAGGTAAGCCTGTTGGGAAAGGTTCTTTTTGAAATTCTTTCAGGGACTGAAAACATGGAAGAGAAAGGCTTCCTAGTCTCAGTTCCTTTGCCTGTACCCAGGATGATCAAAAGAGTGAAGGAACTGCATTTATAGAGAAGAGTCTACTCAGCTCTACACTGGACTATGTTTCCAGAAAATTAATGTAAAAGTTGCTAGGGTGTCTTTGCTGAGCATATACAACATATATTTTTTCAGACATTTGTAACCTGGAAATAGGAAAAAGCACATTTCATGCCAAACTGCAATTCCTTCCTCCCGAGGATGGTGACATTGCAACCTTTACATATTTTTTAACGTGAAAAACAACACTTTGTCCCTTGGTGTTATTCTGTAGTGCCTGATCTCCCACAGCTGACATGAAAAGAAACACCCTTCCCCCCTGCCCAAAGTCCCTGATTAAATCAAACTGAAGTCAGAGAATGGAAAATTTCAGACCATCTGTTCAAAGTTATAAACAATTGAAACCAAGGTATTTTTCTGGCCAAATCTATCAACCATATCTACAACAATTAGGTTTAGTTATGTTTCTTTAAACTGTGTTCCTTTTTTTTTTTTTCCCCATACAAATACATTTGTGATCTAAAGCTCCAAATGCACTGGAAAAGGCAAAACAAACACAAAAATCTCCTTCCTGCAAAGATGAACAGGGAGAAAATACTCTTACGGAGTCAGAAACAAGGGCACTGTTCACAGCGAAGACAAGCCATAGCTGCATGTGCTTACAAAAATGGCTTACACTCAGATGGCTTGTGGGTTTGTTGTCACCCTTGCCAGCAAATTATTTTCATCCTCCATCCATAGCTTTTTGACATGAGTATCCGTGGCTTCATTATGGTCTCAGAGGAGTTAACAGCACAGAGTCTCCAAACCCTCATAAAAGAAAAAAAGGGTTGGATTTTTTTTATCTTTTGCATTTTTTACATTTTTTACATATTTGTGGCTATTGCTGCATAACAGGTGACCTGCAGGGGAGTACGTACATTTAAATGCTTCTGTGGCTATCAAATCAGCAGCTCGACCCTAGCAGTCAGCAAACCTCAGACCCCATTTCTGTCTGAGAAAGTCTGCCAGGGTGAGGATGATTCCCTAATTAACCGCATCCTCAGTGTCACCATTAGATAACACAAGGAAATGTGTTCACGGCTTGCTGCTTCATCAGGCTGGTGTAGTGATTCATTTCACATTGACTAGCACTGGGAGAGCAGAAAAGCCCAGGCTGACAGCGAAGATGTGAAGGAGAGCACCATTCCCATATGAGTCTTTTTCATGTGGTATCTCTCCCATCATTTCTCCTCAGATGAAGGTTTGCCCTGTGCTGCCCCAAGAAGCCTGCCTTCCGTTTACCTCCCAGAGTAGGAGATGTTTGTGGTTGAGTCAGCCACTCAAAGCATGTGTGTCAAACTGTGTTTTTCTTAAACTTCCAGCTGCCATCTCATAGGGGGATTAGCTGGATGCCAGTCTTTCTCTGGAGCAGTAATACCCATTTCCCACCAAATCCTGCTCCTGAAGACGTGACAGCTCTTGATGAGTTTCTTGCAGTTGTAGGGCTAAAAGAGGCAAAAGGGGGCAAAGCTGAAAGAGGCAAAGCTGAGACATGGTGCCATGGTGTTGAGAAGCTCAGCATGACCTGGCAGTGTCTACTTGCAGCCCAGAAGGCCAACCGCATCTTGGACTGCATCAAAAGAAGTGTGGCCGGCAGGTCAAGGGAGGTGATTCTCCTCTTCTACTCTGCTCTTGTGAGACCCCACCTGGAGTACTGCATCCAGTTCTGGAGACCCCAACAGAAGAAGGACATGGACCTGTTGGAGGGAGTCCAGAGGAGGGCCACGAAGATGATCAAAGGGCTGGAGCACCTCTCCTATGAGGACAGGCTGAGAGAGTTGGGGCTGTTCAGCCTGGAGAAGAGGAGGTTCTGGGGAGACCTGATAGCGGCCTTCCAGTACCTAAAGGGGGCCTACAGGAAAGATGGGGAAAAACTCTTCAGCAGGGCCTGTTGTGATAGGACGAGGGGTAATGGTTTTAAACTGAAAAAGGGTAGACTTAGATTAGATATAAGGAAGAAATTCTTTACTGGGAAGGAGGCGAGGCACTGGAACAGGTTGCTGGTGGAAGCTGTGGATGCCTTATCCCTGGAAGTGTGGAAGTGTTCAAGACCAGGTTGGATGGGGCTTTGAGCAACCTGGTCTAGTGGGAGGTATCCCTGCCTATGGCAGGGGGGTTGGAACTAGATGAACTTTAAGGTCCCTTCCAACCCAAATGATTCTGTGATTCTATGGTTCTATCGTTCTACGCACTGCACACACCACAGTGATCGATTGTTTTTTGTGGGATCCCCCGTCTGACTGTGGCCATCCAAATGCTAACTGCATCCTCCCAGCCCGGGGTCTGGACTCCTTCCATGGTGACGGAACAACCAAATGTAGACATCCTCAGAAGACTTTTCATCTGTCTTGTTTCAGACACCCACCTCCGTACAGGAAGCCTAAGCAACCATTTTTGGATCAGATCATCGAGCTCTTAGAAAGCTGTACTTGAGTAAGATGCATCCAACCCTCTATATTCAGAAATAAATCTTGTATTTCTCTGAAGACATGAAAGAAGATTTATGTTCTGAAGCATGTCCGCGTTTTCATTTGATCCCATCCCCCCAGCATCGTTCCCTGTCACCCACATATACCCTGTCCGTGCTTACAGCATTATGATTGATGAATGACTGTGTGTGTGTAGTTTCAAGGTCTGTCATCTGCCTGTTAACAAATGTGATGGGTGCATGAATTACCGGCAGTACAGCCTGGTGCTCTGAGTTATTTCAGGGACTCAGAGTTATTTTTGCAGGATGCAGCATATTTTATATTATATGTCTGCAACACTGTTCCTTACCACTGCAATATATCATTGGCTTTTCTTCCAAAGAACAGCCTTTTCTAGGTGGCTTCACTGGGCCTGTCTTTCTCTGCAAGCACATTCCCTAAAGAGGCAAAGCACTACTCAAATGTGTCATGTACTTGACGACTCCTCTCCCAGGAGGTATGCCAGTCTTAAGGATTAGACTCAAGTGTGTGGAAAAATGCTAGGAGCTTCCCTCAAGAAGAAAAGAAGTCTGTTTTGTTCAGCCAGTGAGGGTTAACATTCATCCCAGCAAGAAATACAGTTTTATGGTTTAGCCCTAGCAGCAGCATTGCCAGTTAAGTCCATATTAAAATGTGGCTCAGCAGTTCTTTGTCAGTAGTTCAGGGCCAGATGGCAAAGCCTCATGCTGACCTGCATCAAGGGAAATACTGTGCTTTGAACTTCAGTACTGCCTAGCCCAGACTCCTGCCAAGCTCCTCACACCCCAGTCTCTTTAGCTACCACAGAGCAGGCTGATCAGCCATGCATTTGAATTCTCAGTCCTGTTTTGTCTGTCTTTATTCACTTTGCTGAAAGGATCGCTTTCCCTCCCAAGGGTATCTTCTCTCATGCATTGGCATCGCTGCCTAATTTGCTCCGAAACACCCCTGAAGATGACTGGTATGTGTTACACACAAGCAAAACAAAATGTTTAACATGCTATTCTAAGTCCTTTGGTATTAACCATGTGTACAATGTAGTGGAAGTGGGGTTCGATTGTAATTCTTGTCCCACCAAAAAAATCCTGAGTGCTTGTTCTACCAGGGATGACCTGCCACACTTCCTATTTTCCTGCAGCATTTACTACATTCCTTTAGACTGTGCTGAGGACACAGACAAGAATGAGAAACTAAGAGGTGCTGAGCTGACAAGAGACACGGAAGAGAGATTTAAAGGCACAGAGCTGAGCATACAGGGTGAGACAGGTAGACAAAAGAGGCACTTGGCCCAACAGCTGGTGTTACACTAATACAAACAGGATTATTTAATAGCAGTTAAAAGCTATAGATTAAAATACTCTTGATAATGGCATCATAGCTGTATGTGCCTACAAGGAAGACACACCCTTGGGAAGACAACCATCAGATGTGCTCTCCAGCAAGGGGCAGTGATCTATTATTCCTAGTCAAAGGCCTTCACCTTCACTGAAAGTGGTGGATTTTTGCCTTTGTCAGTGCTGGAATCTCTAAAAGGTCCCTTAAAAAGGGAGAGAAATATTTTCTGGTTAGTAATATTACTATATGAGTAGTACTGGAGCTTTGAAATGTTGTGGGAGTGCCTTACCTTACATCAGCTTTGCAAGCAGGGCATTTGTCTAGTGCCAAAGTAGTCCGGCATGCCAGCCTGACCTTCAAGAAGCCAATGTCCTTAGTATTAGTTGTTTTTCTGTTGGAATGTCCTTTTTTTTTTCTTTTCTTATGAATAAGCTAAATCTGTTAAATAATGTTTGCTGGTTATCAACCTTTGCATTCTTAGGAAAGGAGGAGCCTTTTTCCTCTTTAAGGACGGTTGTTCTGCTTCTGAGAGTTACTCATTGCCAGTATACTGGCAGGTACGATAAACGGCAGGGTTTAGCAACAGATTTTCTATATCTGAGTCACAGGATGTACTACAGAAAGAATATAATGTTCTTTAGAAGGAACTAGTGTTTTGAATTTAGGACATACGCAATGTAAAACTTAGTAAAATACAAAAAAAAAATGGTAATGTCTCACCATTTTCTTTACACAGAAAATGTGGCAAAAACCACATCGATCTTTTAAGAAAACACACGAAGGTTCTAACATGTTTCATTACATTTTCTTTTTGCACTGGTAGTGGCTTGTTTTGAAATAGTACCTCCTAACTTCTGCAACCTTAATCCTGTTTTTTTTCTTTTAATACAAAGCAGTAAATAACCTGAGATGCAGCTCCCTGCCACGCAATCACACAGAACAGAAAACTACCACGAGCGGGAATCGGTTTGAACGACCAGCGCAGAAACACCTTTCTGTGAGAAAAAACACCTTCTGACTCGGCCTGTTGCCATGTCACTTGCTTGTCAAGGTGCCTAGCCATCGGCTGTAGTTTGATTAAGCAGAGCTAGTCAGAACTCATCATCTTCCTGCTCTCCGCCATCTCCTTGCTCTGTCGCTGTCGGCAGCAGCCCAGGCTGGCTGCTAGCTGCTCCAGGCTCCTATCTGGGTAACATCTAAACCAGTATTTGAAGTACAGTTGACCCCACTTCCAGTCACAAGGATAGGTAAAATCAGTGTTCCCCAGTTTGTGATCAGCTCCATGAAACATGAGAAAGTGATCTGAGAAAAGGCTGCAGAATAATCGTCCATTCACCTTCTCACCTATAAGAGCAAACAACAACACAAATAAGTAGCGGTAAAAGACAAACCTTCAGATTTTGGCCCTTTTTGTGGTTGTAAATGCACATCTTTGTGGCACTGCTGTCCAGCTCATGATGAGGATATTGAGGAGCTAAAGCAAAAGAAGTAAAAAAAAAATTGCAAAGAATAAAAATAATAAAGAGTTAAACAAAGGAAGTAATAAGTATCCATATTTAGCATATTATACATATTTTTAAACAGTTAGTAATGGAAAAGATCATCATAGGAGTAATAATTGTTACTATTTTTGCCTTGTGTACATCTTTTAATCTATGAATCTCTGAGCACACTAATTTAAGACTTTGTGCATATCCAAGTACAAATAATTCCCATCTGGAAGGGATGGGATGCTGCGAGTGAAGCAATCTAATGCCAACAGTATCCTCATCTGACATTATCACTGCAGATCTGTGGTTAAACTTCCATTTTTAATTAGCTAGCAATCTTACAACTGGATTAAGTGGGTCCTCACCGACCATTTGATACACGAGCCAGTAGTCACCATCAGATCGTGGATGTTTGCTATGGGCATGTTCCAGCAAATCTGTGACTTCTGAGGTGACTCAGTCATTGGCCAGAAACGCCTGCATGCCGGTCTGCTTAGTGTTAGCAGTAAAGCTGGGATCCAACTTCAGAGCTTGAAGGTGGCAACTTCCTTCTCATTTTACCACTCATCATGTGTGGTAAAATAATTTCTTCCTCCAATTTCTTATTGACAGCATTAAGATTTCAGCTTTCCTTTGTGGGATGGCAACCACCTCTTCTCCGCAGTAAACAGCAGATCAATCAGTGTCAGTACTAACCACATGCCCTTTCCTTGGAGGCAGGCAGTTGCAGCCCCAGAAGGCAGTCTTTTCAGAATAAAGCAGCAAGCTTTTAACCTTTCACCATATGTTGTTTTACTACAACTTCTGTGGGTGGTTAGACGACTTTTCACTTTGCTGTGTGCTCATGGGGAGGGATATAGGCAATCACTTTCTCCCCTCTGCCCTGTTCGACAGCAAGGTGAGTCGCTCCCATCTCTGTTTCAGAGGCCATCTACCTTTTTGCAAAACTCCCAGGGTCCAGCTGCTCTTCCCTTTTCACAGACTTTCTTGGAGCAGCTCTGAGTCAGGTCTGGGTTTGCGCTACGCACCCATCACAGGGAGCCAGGCAGCTAAATAGGCGAAAGGTACGACAGTTGCATTTAACTGTATCCTTCAGTAGCTCTTTCAGCTGTAATTCCTTTTTTGTTCACCCTGGAGCAGATGGTGGCTCAGAGCTCCTTCGGGTGGGTAGAAAAGCTTCCAGCAGCAAAGTCTGGAGCACTGAACTTGGCTCCTTGCAGGTCCTCCCCACCATCCAGCTGTGCTGGCCCAGGGGGCTGTCTGCTCAGACGGTTCCAGATGGAGAAGAGGATCGAGTAGGAAAAGTGGCAGATGGCAGCCGAAATTGGATCAAAACAGGAGGCCTCAGCTCCGTGCAACAAGCACTGACAGGAGCTGGATTTTTTCCTGGCTGTGGTTTGGTTGGCTGTGTTTAAAAAGTGCCCCTCTACAGAGGACTTTGAGGTTTTTGATTTTAAAAGTCTACAACTTTCTGCAATGTTTCTCTTATTTCACCCTGTCTGCGGATGTAAGGGGCCAGACCCAGACCTAAGTTAAAATATTTGTGAATGTGAAGTTTAGGTGGCAGGGCCCCTTGATGCTGCTCTGTTGACCAGCTGTAATGCTTCAGCTGTGGGGAACTGTTTGAAGGGGTGATCCATCTTTTTTGCCATGTCTGCTGGGTGAACGTGTCTGTGCAAGATGTGTAGTAAAAGCAGTGCAGCCTTTTCTGTGTCCCTCCTGTGCTGACAGAAAGCTGGCAAAGCTGTTCGTAGCCCTTCCCAGGTGCCCTTCATGTGATAATGCCAACATGTTTTGCAAACACGGAACTGGCCAGGATAGCTGCTTTCATGTGCACTAAAATTTGCCCATATAAAGTGCTAGGAGTAGATAAATAAAAGAGCGGCAAGCAGGCATGTGGGAACTGGTATATGGCCATAAAGTGCTGTTCTCAATGCAGCTCAGGATACAATAATGCTCTTGTGCAAATTCAGGGCTATTTAGCAGAGGTGCTTGGTACCTGCTGCCAGCTGTTACTCTGTCCTTTCTTTTCACTTCTCCTGCTTTGACAAAAAAAGAAAAGAGATGGATTGGGCTAGAAGGATGATGTCAAGCCCTGGATAAAGCAACAAAGTGTCAGACTTTTGTAATTTAATTTTGCAGTCTCAGGATGGGGAAAAGCTAAAGATGAGATTAATACATGATAGTAAAGCTTGCTAGCAGGACAAGAAAAAGTGGCAGAGGTATCAAGCCTAGCTCTAAGACTTATGTCTTCACTACTCAAATTGATTAGGCAGCACTGTTGAGATCCATAAGCTTGTGTTTGCTACCCCACCTGAAGTGCTGGTGCCAGTAGCTGTATTCTTGGCATAGGACTGAAGTATCCCAGCCACTCTGCAATGAGATCCCTGAAGCAAAGAAATCTAGCTCTGAAGTTTGCCAGGTGGAGGGAACTGAAACCCAGGCAAATCAGAGTCAAACTTGTCCTTAATTATGTTAATAGTAGACAGGGGACAATCTGTTTCTTCTGGCTTTCATCTAGATGATTAGGACCGCTCCAAGCATTCCCTATCTTTTCAATCTATTTTTATCTGGAGGAAGCTTCACAGAGTGTGCAGTATCTTGAGGAGAACAACACTCAAGTAAACCAAACTGTGTGCCTTATTCCAAGTAGGAAGTGGTTTTGATAAGCTGTCCTAGTTCCCCTTTGACAGCTTCAAAAGCAATTTGCCAAGCTAGGAGCCACCTTGTTGCATGACCAAGGAGAAGGTGTGCTACCAAGGTCCTTGGCCCATTGGCAGGAGGCTGGGCTGGAGCAGGTAGACTCTACTGGCAAGCTGTGTCCTGCAGCACCATGTGTTTGGTTAACGAGACTCATATCACAGTGAAAATGAAAAACTAGATGCAACATTGGGGTCTCAAACTACTAGCAAAGATTTCTGAGGTTGTCTAGAATGGTATATAGCTGACATGGGGCATGGAGGGTGTCTTTCCTTTGGGCTGGGGCTCCATTCCATCATCATCAGTAGATGGAAGGAGCTACAGGGAGCCTCAACACCTGTCTGGTGGCACAGGGTGTGGCTTGCTTCAGTGGAAGTAACTCCGCACTGGGGCAGGCACCCTCTGAAATAAGCTCAAGGAGGAGTGCTTTGGTCTTTTTTTTTTAATGTCTGCACTAATTGCTTTTTCCATTTCATGGCTGTGAGGTGTATGTTTACCTGGCACCAGAAATTGTAGAGCACTAGCATGCCTGTAACTGAAGAGGAAAACACCTGGCTCTCTGAAGGCAATTTTGCAGGAAAGAAGGCAGGGACCTGCCCAAAGTTTGCTAAAGGAGCAAAATATTAACTAAGCCTCAGAAGAAAGTTTAGGGGAGATACTTCCCCTACTGCAGTTTTGAGTGAAGACCAGGGAGGAGGGCAACTTCCCTCCTCAAGCCAGCTTTCTTCGCGGGGGAGAGGGGGACCCACTTTCATTCAAAGAGAGCCCCACGGATGGGCAGGGGATCAGCCTGTGGCACCTGGCCCTTGGTGGCGTCAGGCTGTCAGTGAAGGAGCCTGTGGGCCCCATGGCCAGCCGAAAGCTGGCTCACCCAGCAGCCGGGCAGCCGAGGCCCGCAGGTCCAGCCTGGCCTGCCATGGTGACCCTGGAGGCCTCGCCTGCCCCCTCACCAGCACAGGCCTCTGCATTTAGGCCAAGCTGAGGGTGCTCTAAAGAGGGATAAAACTCTGTCAAAGCACCTCTGGAAGGTGCACCTTGGTAGTGCCCTAAGGGTTTACTGGAGTTTTGAAGCGTAGTTGTGTTATTTTCCTTTTTCTCTGGGGTATCGTGGTGGCTGCCAGATTGTCCAGCTCATTTGCAGAAACCGAAGAGCCAGAAATAATCTGACAAAAAGCTGTCTCCCAGCATGTGGCTGTAGATCTACAGTATGGGCTCTTGCATTGCCATGGAAATTAAGAAATCTCTGACAGCTTAAATCTCATGGAGAAGGAAATGAAGTAGTGAAGTGTCAGAACACGGCAGGATGGAATCTGTCCTTCCTGGATTTCCAGTGAGGTAGACAGCTTCAGACCATGGACAGGCAGAGCGATAGGGACCGTAATGGGCTTCTGTCAGAGGGCCCCGCTGGCAGAGAGAAATAATCTTAAGTGGTTACAGTGCATTGAAAATGTCTATCCTACCCCTTGGAAAAATATGCTAGTTAAATATTAACATGGTTCCTTTCCCAGTGGCACAGGTCCCAGGATGGGGACAAGCACAGACAAATGATCACAAACTTGTGTTTCTCTCGCCTTTCACAGATCCAGCATTGCATCCTGGATTAAGGTTTCTTAGCCCGTATTTACCTCACAGCATGAGAGCCCCTGGTATTTCTGACCTAGTGATTTTTAGGAAATTGTATTGCTGGTGGAGTATGGCGAAAGTGTGGCTAGATAGCACAGGCTAAATCTGTTGAGGAAGGTGCTGCTGTGTCAGTCCCATTGCCACCATCTTTCCCTGTCTCTCAAGTATTTACTACTGCCACATTTTTCACCAGGCACTGGTGCTTCTCTGGTCCTTCTCTGAGGCGAGTTGCTTAATTAAGATAGCAGAAAACTAACTTTACATAGAAAAAGTGAATCACTGCTGGGTCAGTAGCAGGGAACTGGGTCTGTTCAATACAGTGTCAGATACCTGGCAAGGATGGGATTGTACGTTGGGAAGAGCAGGGACTGGGAAAGCAAGAGGCAGGTCTCTCTCCTTCGGAAACAAGGAGTTGTTGGAGCTGGTAGGCTGTCTTGTCTAACTGCACCCTTATTGCTCATGGCTTGCGTACAGCCGCCAGATGCTGGCAGCAGGGAAAGCCTTGGCCCCAGCTCCATCCTTCAGCTCCATCTGGCAGCTGAGCCAGAACAGGCTGTAGGAGCTACTGCAAGGTGGCCCCTGGCTTGGGTGAAGCTATGTGTCAATCTAGGATGGCAGAGATAAGAAAATAAGGCCTAGGGGAGGGGAAATGGGGAGGGAGGCTTTCTGCTGTTCCAGTTCCAGTCGCCCCACATCCTGCTTCAGGTACCGCATTCCCTCCCCTGTGCTGTTGGGATGAACTGTTTTCCTCCAAAATCATCCGGGGAAGGGAAATGAAAAACCAGAACAGCACATTTGTTACTGAAAGGTACTCAGTCTTGAGGTATACGCATGCAGGGAAAATGTGGTGTCGTAATCTGGCTTTGAACATGCCAGATCCCAGGCCAGAGGCAACATGGATCAGGTCCCAGCCCCACAGGGTCAGGAAGAGTTGTGACATGGGATTTGTGCCACCTCTGGGCTGGCTTTAGGAGATGACAGGTGAGCCAGCATAAAGCTCAAGTGGCACAAACAGATGATCCTAGATTTCCTATTAAAAAAACCAAAACAACCCTGCCAGTACAACAAATCAGCTGTGAAAACTTGACTCAGCAGCAAAGGTTTAGCCTAAGTCAGCACTTTATGTTGTGTGGCTGCAGCAATTTTGACCCAGGAGTCCTAATGCTGGATTTACTGCACTGTGAAATCATGGGCACAGGGAGGGCAATGCGAACAACCAAGCGAGGCCAAAGCACTCAGCATCTCAGGAACAGTGGCTGACAGGACTCAGCTTGCAGAAAACATGTTGTGCTGTGTCCACCCATGTTCTGAGCTCTCAGCTCTATTGTAAGTACTCATCAGAACAGATTAACAACTTGCAAAGTTCAGTATCTACATGAAAAGCTGGGAAGAGGGAATATGATAAATTATCTTTCCATATTTTGATTGCATCTAATTTAGTGACTGACCATCTGTCTACTTTTTTTAGCTTCTTTTAAAGTCTGTGGCATATGTGCTGGCTTTCAGAATCACTTCCAGATGTAAAATTATTTCAGATAACAATCCTTTTTTTCTTCACATTAGATATTTAGGTGTAATGGGTATTGCCAAAATGATTTTTTTTACCATTGCTTTTCTCATAATATTTTTTTTTTAAGTGTGCTGTATTCCAGAATAAGATTGCCATGCCAGTTCTCTCAAGTAAGGAGCCTCAGTGACTGCAGTATACATACTGACATCCAAAGTTTATGTTCTACATACTCATCTGCACAAAATAATGTCCCCTTAAAGTAACAGAGAACACAGTCAGCTCCTGGAGTAGTGTGCTTGAGGTGGGGTCTATAGGAAGGAAAGGAAGAGAAGGAAACCATGTGACGAAGATATTGGTGTTGTCTGTGATTATCAGATTTTTAAAAATAGCTAGAGGGGTTTGCCCTCCAGTGTCAGATTTGCACAGTGACAAGAACTGAGTTAATGGAAAAATTAAATAAGTAAAACCCGAAATCCACATGGAATGGCATGAGTTTGAATGTCTAAAATGTGTCTCCTGAGGATTTCTGGACAACAAATTCTCACTACCCTTTAAAAATTGACAGTGAAAATGCTTGGAAGCCAGCTCTTCAATGAATGCATTTCTCAAAATGCCTCATCTACTCTGATGTCCTTTTAGTTTCTGGCTCTGCTTTAGATAACATGCTGGAACCATCCTTTCTATAGAACTTATCACAAGCAGTATCTTCTGCCTGCTGGAATTCAGCTCATTACTGAGATGAAGGATCTTAAATACTTCCATTTCTTTTATCAGAAAGTTAAGAATCTCTGCATAAAACTACCAGTAACAAAAACATCTTATCTAAAAGTGAGCCCTGGTTATTCAAGTTGCCTGGAAGTAGGATAGTGAAGATAACAGATATTTTGAACCACAGATAGTTCAGAAAAAAATGAAAGGAAAAAATAATTTTGAGTTGCATTGTAACAGGAATCTTTCAGAAATGACTGACTAAATAAAAAGTTTTGAGAAAAATAATTTCAGGATAAATGAAATATTTGGTTTGACCTAAAATGCATTATTCTTTCTGCTTTGAACATTGTCATTCATATTTAACTTATTAGAAAGTAAATTTCAAGGAAATACCAAACCAGAAAGCTGAAAATAAATGCTTTTCATTTGAAAAAAAAGCAGAAGTGAAACAAGTAATTTTCTTCCTTTTTTTTTTTTTTTTGAGTAGGCAATTAAAACCCAGCATGAATTCACTAAACGTTGCTGCATTATTGAAGCTTCTTCGAGAAATAATTCCCACGTTGTAAGTTGCTTTCCAGGTGGGATGAAGAGAGAGCAGGAGGGGGAGCAGAAGGGGACAGTAGTTGCAGGCCCTGCTGCCTGTCTTCTATGGTGAGGGTCCTGAGGGGCCCCAGCCCTGGTTTGCTGGCAGGTCTTGGAGAAAATGAATCTGACTGCGGCTCCCAGCCTGCACCATGCACAGATGGAGGCATCTTGAGCCAACAGAAGAAAATCAAAACCTCTTGTTCTGAAAAGACTTTAATCTGGTAAGGGAGAGACCTCCATATGGATATTAAAGTAAGCAGAAATTCTTACTGACAGTGTAACCCATTTAGATTTCCTGTATCTATGGATTTAAGGAATAGCCCTTAGAACATTGGGGGTTTTTGTGCCTGTTTGTGAGTGGCGCCTGAGATGCAGCCCTCATTCAGGGCAAACTCCAGAGGGCAGGAGCCCGTCTCCCTCTGGGTCAGCCCTTGAAGCACCAGCCTCTCTCCACAGAGAGCAGAGGGACTGAGGGTCTCAAGTCCATGCTCTGAGTGATTCTGTTAAGAAAACACAACTACTCCCTTGGTATTGCAGCCCAGGTGCAGCTCTGATGCTCACGGTTCAGTTTCGCCCCAAATTTTCAGACCACTTCGTGTTTCATTTTCAATCCATGCTTCAGCTTGCTTCTCCTTCTTGATCTTCCTGGAAGTCCTATTTGCTGTCTTTGCAAGACCATTGGCAAACAGCTAGCACAGAGGAGGAAAAAAACCAATTCTGTCAAAATGAGAGATTCCTACTCTTAAGGGCAGGCTACCTGAGCTCTAAAACCTCTAAAATCTGCATATGAACTGTACTGCCTTGTAACGAGTTAACCATCTTGATGTGGAAATGCTTATTTCTGGAAAGAAGAACCCATCTGCAGAGGTACCTTTATAACAATGTGATGGAAGGTGTGCCCGGAAGGTGTGTGTGATGTAAACGAATCAGTAAGGATAAAGACTTGTCTTTAAATATATACTTGTATATATGTAAGACTTACTTACATATATAATTCAGTGGAAACTTTCCAATCGGAGTGTTTTGGCAGTATGTCATTTGAAAGGGCATATTACTGCAATGTGGTGCTTGCTTGCTTTCCAGATATACTATGTACTCTGTGGATTAAAAAAAAAAAAAAAAAGTATTTTGGCATAGGACAAAACAAAGAAACAATAACTTCAAAACACAGCACAGAAATCCTTCTGGTGACAATCACTCTGCGCAGCAGGAGGCCAGTATTCAGCTAAACCAGTCTTCTGGTACAGCAGGTTCTGGCCAGCGAGGCCCCATTGTCATTTACGAGCAAGCATATTTAAGCAGTTAAGATGTCTTAATTCCATTTGGTTCTGACTTGGCTGGTCTCCCTCTGCTTATTACTCTCTGAGCACACTTAAGGGACCAACCCCTTCAGTTACATGTCCAGTTACACAATTTTTAATTCAGGTCACTCATGAGTTGCTATTTGCTGAGCGCTGCATTGGAAGCATTTGCTGGTCTCAAGAGAGGCAATGCTTCACTTGTTTTAGGAAGCAGAAGACAGAAGTCCTCACAGGCAGGAAAGGCTAGGCTAGATGCAAAATGCATTAGCCTAAGTAAGATATAAATTTAAGGCATGGAAATTGTACTTGTAAAATTTGTCCATGTGAATTCTGGCATCAAGGAAACTCTAGGAGCCACAAAGAAAATAGCTGAGATTAGCCTGGGAATGACAGCAAAAGAGGTTTAAACTAAACTATATTGCACGGTGTTTAGGATGCACCAAGAGCCCATATAAACAGAGGTGTATAGCTGCACAGCGCACCTGACGATCACTAGCGGTTTGCCGCTGCCAGAAGAGGCAGTGCAGCCATTCTCCATCAGCCCTAGCCTAATCCCTCCGGCCCCGTTTGCAGACAGATAGCTTTGTCCCTTCTCTTGAACCATCTCTGGCTCTCAGGTTAGAATTGGTGAGCCCATTATCACGTGGCAGAAACTACTCACCTTTTTTTTTTGACAGAGTAATTTTTGGTCAGCACAGCAACTTCAGTTGGCGCTTCATTCCATCAGAAGAGCACCGGAATCAGTGCTTGGAAGAGGCTGAGGGCCTTCACCCAGTGTGAGGGGGGCTGGCAGAGGACTGGTACCTCCTCGTTCAGTGCCAAGGAGCACGTAGATTGGCAGAGCTCTGTCGTATTGCTGCAGCTGGGAGCTAAGGTACATTAACTGTGCTGTAGAGTTGTAACTCAAAGGAGTCTGTTCCCTGGCTATAGAAGTCTGTAAATTTTCTGCAAGATTCATAATTCTGCATCATCTTTTTCTCCATGTAGAGTTTCTGAGTACAGAGGGAAAACCAGTTTGTTTAGGGGCACAGAGTATGTACCCTTTACAGTAAGAAGTATAGGCCCTGAGTAGTTGGCAGGCATAGTCTAAACAGTGTTAGAGAAAGCTGTGCCTTTGGACTGAGAATTACTCATAGTTTGCCTTTTTTCTCCCCTCCCAATTCCTGCGAATGTACAGCATCAGTGTTTCTCATTGTGTCAACAAACCAGCCTCAAACACCCAGGGTTTGTCCCTTCCAGGAAAGCTCAAAAAGATAGAGAAATAATAGGAAGATGGTTAAAAGTCTCATTCAGATGCAACCATGTCAGTATGGGTTACTGCTGACATCATGCATTTTTTCCTGCAGAAGGGTTGCTGTTTTCGAGTTTGTATTGGTACACAGCCTATTCCTTAAAATACTGCAACGCCAGTCGCAATTACTGCCTCTTGTGCTGCTGTCCCAGCTTGACAGTCACTGCTGCTAAACTGCAGTATAACTGAAATGCTAAGGTATTTGCATGGCAAGGGACTTTCTGGAGCCTAAGTAAGGCTTGTAAAGAGAATAGCTTAAAACTGCAAACATATCTGGGGGGTCCAGACAGTATAGAGAAGTAAAGGAGATTTAGCCCATGTCCAGCTTGGAAAATTCTCGTATAAACTATTTAATTGCAGACAGAGTCTTCTTGAGCAGTATTAGCTCCAGCTCTGAAGAATGGAATGCTTTCCATGGTGATTTAACAAATAATAATAATAATAAAAACCCAAAACAACCCGGAAATCATGTTCTTAAATTCAAAACAGCATTTAAGGGCTACAACAATTCTTGGCAGGATAAGGAGCTCTGACTGAAGGTTATTGTTATTATTCATTTTCTGGTAAAGCAGGAGCCAGTTGTGCTAGAGTTTATCCCAATAATTTTAAAGGGAACTTTTTAAATACTTAGTCCTTCTATCACTCTCTTAAACTTTTGACTAGTTATGGTTTCAGTTTTTTTTTTTTTTGTAAATACCACAAAAATTTGTTAAGGAGGACTTGGTTAGTTCAACTCTAATTTTCACTGCTTGCCTTCTGACTGTTGTTTCTTTTAAATCTTGTATGAGCAGAGGTTAGCTTGTTGGGTTCTAAGCTTCAGCTCCCGGTCTTTGACAATCTGAGTGTGGGAGAACTGGAACTCGATGTTAACACTGGAGTAAAAACTAGGGAGGTGTTAGGTTTCTGCTTAGTCATGTGTTCTATTTTTCAATCAATATTCCTTTTTCTTTTTTCTTTTCCATTAATGACTGCTGAATAGTTTGCAAAGAATACTGCAGATGACCAGAAGCTCCCCAGTGTGAAC
Organism: Tetrax tetrax; assembly: GCA_009806455.1. Lineage (NCBI taxonomy): Eukaryota > Metazoa > Chordata > Aves > Otidiformes > Otididae > Tetrax > Tetrax tetrax. The sequence continues at coordinate 154,534 of WHYT01017242.1, forward strand.
ACCAATACTTATTTGTATAGAGTGCCTAACAGGTTGCACTGTAAAATAAGTTGGAGAAACAAATCTGTTGAATTCCTAGGAAACGAGGAAAAGAATAGATTTGAAAAGAAACCCAATGAGAATGATTGCAGAATTAGAAACAGAAAATTACTTTAGTATAGCTAGTCACAGAGGATCCATTGCCTTGTTCCTCCCTGAAGAAGTCCATATCCTCACACATGATCTTCCCAATACCTTTTTGAGAAAACAAGTAAGAACCAAGTCCTGCTGTGGCTTTTGTGTTCTAAATATTTCCCACTGTCCAAGTCAAAGATGCTTTCATAAAATCCCTGTTCAGCTGCTCTTGACCCTGAGGTGGAACTAAACTCCCCAAGCACCAAAGTCCTCTGCAGGACCAGAATTCATTTCAAAGACAGTGGCAGCTTAGCTTTCTGTTGGATTAGCAGGCTAAACGGCCTCACCCTGCACAACTGGTTGGCCTTGGGTAAGAAGCTGTGGGTGCATATATGTGGGAGTAGGATGGGGATGGAGCAGGGGGAATCAATGTCTTTCCTGCAGAAACCCAGGTGGGCCTGCGTAGGTGTAACATTAAACCACAGTATAGGGTCAAGAATTGTGCATAAAGCCACCTCCAGGTGCTGGTTTGCTACTTCAGAGCTTTGCTGATGGTCAGGATGCCAAAACATCAAACTTTCTTCTGCAGTATTTTAGTGCTTCCAAATCAAGGAAAGTACTCTTTATCCTGGAGTAGCAGCTCTTAAGCTTTGAGGAATGGAGTATTCTGTGGCAGCTCATGGAGAGGCAGCTGGTTATTCACAGGGTGGTACAGGGCTTGTACATTAATGTGTCTCTTTCTGGTTCAATTTGCAATTATCAGAACATAATGAAAGAAATAAAAGTTGGATTGAGTACTTTCTTGACATTATTCTGTAATCTGTGGACCCACAACTGTTCTGCTATGCCGTAATTTGCTACGACATGGTTTGTAGTGTGTAACAGAGGGAGAACTCTGCCTCTCCATTGAGTAATTACCATAAAAATTTATGTTGGCTTATAAGTACTCATCCTCAGAAAGTCCCCATTCACTCCTTTGACTATAAAAAGATTAAAAAGAGTAACTGATATAGTAATTTAACTTCTTGATGACTGTATTAGTCCTGTAGATCCTGCTCAATCAAGATGCTAATACTGCTGCTGATAAAATACGAGTTGGCAAACGCATGCCAGCACCAAATGTATTCCTGCACTTGACATGAAGAAAGTGTGGCTAAGGTTAATCATAAGGAAGTTCTAGTTAATCATAGCTCTGGAGTGAAGTAGAAGCAATGCAGATAAATTAGTGTAATACAGAGCAATTTACAGAAAAAAAACCCCTAAAATTTTATTATTATCTCCCTGTGAGACTGCAATTTGTAATTTGCACTGTAATTCCATCAGCTGTCTTTTCTGCTTCTGTGCACAATCAGATATAGCGTCACTGTGTCATTAAAGAAACAATTATTCTAACAACAGAACTAATAAATGCCTTCTGTTAGATGCAGGATTTAGCCAGCAAACACAAACAGACCTTTTACATCAATACCAGCTAGGATTAACAATGACATTTAATGTCACCCACTGATTCATGAATTGCCACATTGTCATTGTAAGCCACGGGGCGGAGGAAAAAAAAAGGGAGACAACTAGCAAATGCAAAGTTATAATTCATGGGAGTGAATAAGCTTCAAGTATTTAAAGACCTTAGTCAAAACCTCTAAAATTAGCAAATATTTGAATCCCACATAAATTCCATATTTAAGATTGTGGGATTGAATATTTAATGAGAATTTGGTTGAACAGATTTTTTTTTCAGGTACAGCGCGTTATATTTCCTATTTATTCACAGCCTTCCTGCGTTAACAAGGGCAGTTCATACAGTACTTGTATGCCTCTTATTTCCTCAGGCTTATAATATTCAGTGGGGCATATTTTACAGGGGTATTTCCCATTCTTATATGTGGATTGGAAGCAATTTAGTAGTGTCTGTAGAGAATCTAGAGATGCTGGGTATGAGTAGGGTATGTTGTTATGATGAAACATAGCAACCTAAGGATCCTATAACAACAATTGCCATTTTTTTTTCCCCTCACATTCTCCAAATCAAAAAGCAGATTATAGGGAACAGGAGGCTTAGTGAGATTTTTTAAACTGGGGTATAGTTAAAATTGCACTGCAAAATTAGACTAACTTTCAAATGTCAATTTTTTAACAGAGACATTTTTTTCTGCAGTTGTTTTGTAAAAATTAGTGTAGGAACACACAAAATAGAAGATTTTCTGTAGCACTTACCATCATGGTAGCTAGGTGTCAAGCCCAGGATCTAAACACAAGTTGTCAGCTAAAGCCCTGTAGCCAGTCTTGCAGTCACATACTGATTTTCACATATATTCATCAATTAGGTTGGGCTTCAGTTCCTTCCTAGGAATTAAATCAGTTTAGCCTGAATTCTATTGTGTTGTTTAAACTAGATTTTAACAATGCAGGTTTGAAGATCTAGGCTAATGATATCTCTTTAACGCTATTTAAAATGTCATGAATGGCAAATGTTTTAGAAGATTTTCAAATGAATTGACTGGCTCCCAGGAGAGTCATAGTGTGAGGGAAAAGCAGGAAAACATGTAGCCAAAAGCGGTATGACTTTTCCTTTTTGTATGTGTTTATATACATTTGATCTGTTTTGCATATATGATCCCTGCCTGGCTGCCACTGTTTGAGCGGGCTACAAAGACTCTAGGGACAGCGGGTGCGTAGCTACATCCTTTCTTGTATTTGGACAACATTCGATATTATGGGATATTGACTGGGATTTAGCAATACCAACGTACAACCAGTAGTAGTAGCAATATCATCAATGGAAGTTTTGACAGCCTAATATATTTCCTCCACTTCATTCAACCTCAAGTCAAAAGTTTCATTCAACCTCAAGTCAAAAGAGCAGGTGGAACCTTCACAAGGCCATAAAGAACCATAAAAAATCATGCTGGCAACAACAGCTCTATAGCTTACCGTAACGATTCCTTTCTAAAATGATCACTGAGGAAAGAGCAATATTCTCTGAGTAGGTAATTCTTCACTACCGACCCACTAAAGCGGGTGTTTTCTGCAGAGGTCAGTGGGATTTAAACCAGGCACTGGAAAAGGACCCTTGAAGAGCAAGGAACACTAAAGCCACTCAGTGATGTAAAAAAAAAAAAAAAAAAAAAAGCTGTTGCTTAGTCACTGTGTGTGCTGGCATGTTTGAGATGGGTTACTTTTTTTTTCCCTTGTCTTTACCTCAGGCATTCAGTTTGAAGGGCGTGTAGGGAAGTGAACTTGATGAGTCACCCGTAAAGTTACAGTCTTCTAATTCTAATAGGGTTTGAAGCAAAGTTTTCCAGAATTTGGATTCCTCTACACAGGGATCAAAAAGGACCCTTCTGCAAAGGAGGATGAGGTGGACATTCAGGTTAGCCAGAACTGTTGTTTAGGACCCATCAAAAAGACACTACTTTTGAAATGGAATATCATAATGGAATAATCAATGGAAATCCTGTGAACTATGCGTAGTGTTTCTTACACAAAGTGGTCTATTATTCACAGTGTTGCCTTTAGGGTACACAATACTGCCATCACTGAGGTGAAAGTGTGGTCTTTTTCTACATTTGTGTGCCAACTTTAAGGTTTTTTTTTGTCTATGTTATAAGTAGAATGCTCTATGTGGAGACCCTTATCATAAAAACAATTTTTGTTCTCCCCACTCTTGAAGTTTAAAGGAAAAAAGAAAAGCTTATGTTTAGTTTTCCCATTTAATTCTTAATAAAGAGATCTCTTTATTTGAAGCATCCCCATTTTCTGAGTTTTATAGCTCTGTTAATCAATATTTGTGCAGTTCAAGCTACTAAAAAATAGCAAAATAATGGGAAGTAGCCAGGAAAGAAGGAGGTAGGTGCAGAATGAAGATGTGTAACATCGCACTCCTGAGAGCTCTGCACTTTGCCAGGCACCATCAGCAAGACGTTTTCATAGCAGGTCTTTGCTACCTAGTGCTTTGTTTCAAAACTGGTTGTTTTATTTTCGGCCAGGGTGTTCTAGTCTAGAAGGAATTTCATTTTAATTTAGAATTCTCCGAGTTTTTACTGGTTCTGAGAGGTTAAATCTTAAACTTTGCTAACAATGTAAAAAATAATGACTGCTGGTATATTAGAGACAAAAAAAGCACAGCCTGAGGACAGGCAGCAGCAGTTTCCGTTTATCTGTACTCACACAATTGTAGCATCTCTGCTTCCATCCCCATCAAGGCAAATACTGCCAGCACTTTCAAAAAGCTTCAGATGCATCAGTGCTCTACAGCCCACACTGTGCAGCCGCAAACTGCATGACAGGGTGGCAGCTACGACACCTGCAGTCTATTCCACCCAGCCCGTCTGCGACAGAAAGGGAAGTTTCAAGTGGCAGAAGACCAATGCGAGGTTGGTAGCCAACGGTCCTCTTGTAGGAGGCAGCTGAACCAGCAGGACGTTGCTGCATCCCTTTAGCCACACTCTCCCAGATTGTCACACAGCTACTTCTGTAAGACACACCTTCAGTACCATACCATGTGATAAGTAACAAGGAGAAGATGTAGCAAATATAAATGTCCTTATCTATTCAAAGTGTTACAAACATGTTTTCTGGTACTTTGAAGCTTTAAGTCATGCAAGTATACGTCCAGGGAACAGAGGAAATCTTTATAGCCTGCACAGTTGATTTTGTCTTTCTATATTTAAAGTAGTAACAGGGACAGCACCTCCTTAGTATGAATTGTCCCAAGGGACTTCTGTGTCCCAACAAAAACTGCAGACATCCTTTATCTCTTTTAAAAAAGCAAAAAACCCACGCTACCAGAAAAACCAACCACTCCGCCCAAACAACCATCATCCCACTCAGCTTCAAAAAGAAGTATCTGTTATTTATTCCCACTCTACTACCAGTTTCCCAGGCACTCTAAGGCACTGCAAAGTAGAATAACTAGCAGAGCTCAACAGCCAGCTAGCAAAAGCAAAAGGCCTCTAGCCTCAGGGGAAAAATGCCCACTCCCTCAACTAAAGTCAGGGCTAGCTCTAGATACAGCCCAAGCAACTGAATTATTCTGGTGGTTAAAACATTTAAAGTGAAAGTTTCCAAAGTCTCTTTTCATGGACAAGGATTGATGCAAGGATGCATTTTATAGGCTGTGTGCTTAAGACTGACAGCAGTAAGCTGCACCTATTTACCTGCATTGATGCAGAGGCATGCATGGACACAGATCTGTTGACTTCCATCGTCAGCTCTTCACAGTCCTTCCACAGGCTTGCAAAATGCCTTTTCATGAAACAAGGGCACATGAAAATAGATTAATGTGACTTGCTGGCTTTTTCTCACGCTTCCCAGTAATCTAGGGGAAGGGACAGTTTATGGCTGTCTATATAGAAGGGTAGGTGCACCTAAACTACAATGGTTCATTTCACGTGACTAATCTAGCTGAAAGAACACAGAATGCTTTTGCACCTTGACCTGAGTGTAATCTACTTTTAAGGTAACTCTTCCATATCCCCCTAGCAGCTTAACTTCTCATAAAAATCTCAGAATAGGGTTTCTTCAGGTTTTACAACAGCAGATGAAATACCTCACCTGTAACACTGGTTTTTTTTCTTAAAAAAACACCCAAATAAGCAAAATCTGGTAGCTTGGCTCAGTTTTTCCAGTAATGTGTGCATATTAGGACGTATCAGTACTTATTTTGGCTAAACTGAAAAATTATACAAGATAAATTCTGGAAGAGCTGTAAAATGATAAGTCAAGATGTTTTGTTATAAAAAAACCCAGGAATTCAAAATCATATGTTTCATTTTTTCTGCCAAACTGTTCACAATTTAACACAAACTGAAAAGCTAGTCCCTCTCCCAAATGCTAATATTAATCTCAGACTTCTTCCTTCTCCGCACACTCGGCTGAGGACATGAAAAAAAATGACAGTATGTACCTTTTTTTTTCCTTCAACACCAACAAGGAAACAAAATGCATGACTAAACTACCGTTCTCTGCACACAGTCTCCAAAGTTTTATCTATTGCCTTCAGGTTCATTTGCATTCCATATAACTCGAGGCATATGAAGTCAAGACTGTAGTCCCCCTATCCCTCCTTCATAGGCAATGGAAAAATAAGTTAACAATGGAATGCTGAAGGGCTTCTCTCCCAGTGAGAAGCCTGAAGCTAAGTGGGGTCATTCTGATGTACCAGGACTCTCCTGCAACAGCTGTAGCTACACTCAACACGAGAGTTGTTTGTGCTTTTGCAAACAGTACTAGCTACACTAAGAAATGTTGGTAAGAGGATGAACTAAAATACTTCACATCAGACATTAATTTACATTAGAGCTCTCAGCAAGTCGTCTCTCCCAACTGTTGTTCTGTAGGAGAAGAGACATATGTCAATTTTCTGAACAACTACTCAAGCCATTGCATGATCAGCAAGGCTCATGTAGACTCCTCTCCTAGAGTCCTCCACCTCCCCCGTAACCGCAGCTGCTTCCCGCACGCCCCCATTCTCCTCTGAGCTTCCAAGAACACTTCCCCCTCCCTTCTCATCTCACCCGCATCCTCAAACTGTTTCGGGGTTGCTTGGTTTGGAGCTGCGTGCACCCTGATCCACCAGCACGGTAACAGCCGAGCCTTCTTTTCAGTCTAAGCACAAATCTGGGTGTCTCTCAGAGGAGTTACTGGCAGCATGAGGTTTAGCAGAGATAAGGCAACAGCTTCAAAGAATGTTTAGATATACCAAATCCCACAGTCTAAAGGGACGTTTCATTTCATTACCATGCTGGAGAAGCTGCCGGCTGTAGTTAAGACACACTGAAGAAAACCTTAATCCTAAACCTTTTTTAATTAGGTATTGACCTTTGCATAGTGACCAAAACTAGTATTAGTCTTCCCAGAGTCACAGACTCTGCACAGAAATAAGGTCAGGGCGCTATTTTAAGTTAAGCAACGCCACTCTCCCAGGCCCTTATTTAGACATACTTCTCTACAAAAAAAAAAAAATGGTTGCGTCTTCATTTTCTTTGACACGAGCTATTGGACACTAACTGCCAAAGAAAAATGTTAGTCTTGCAAGCAACTCAACTGTACTCCTTCCGTGTCTTACTTGTTGAGTGTTAGATGGTATCAGGCATCTGGATGATTAAAAAAAAAAAGGAGAAAACAGTACATAGTTTTAACAGCCCATGTGCAAGTAGTACCTAAGTATGTAGCATACAGAAGTCGATTCAAGCATAAACAATTCATGGGCTCTTTTTATTTCAGTAAAACTAAAGCTTACAGATTCTTAACTCGTAACCATTCAGAAAGACACCCATAAAAAGCTGTGTTAATAAAAACTGACAGGCTTCCAGGCCTCTAAAATATTTCAAACATAAGATACAATAAAAGATATCAAATGTTTACATTAGTCTTGCTGCCTTACACACCATCATAAAAAGTGAGCAAACACATTCAGTAACTTCAAGCATACCATTCAAAAGACACCAGTAAGCGCTCCAGTTTTCTGTACCACACAACTTCAAATTTCAAATTCACATCTTCCTAGGCAACGTATCCAAAATATTTGACTCAAGAGTACCTCTAGACTGTAAATACTCTGAAACAGGGCATCAAGCCTTTCCTATCTCCAAACAAAACTAAGTTTTAGCTCATGTTATATAAACTAACTATGTGGAATGTGACAAGTCAGAATGTGAAATCAAAGTGCTTTAGTCCCATAGCGCAGACAGACACTAGTGGTTATCCATCCATTTGTCAATGTATCTCAAGCACCAACAGAGATACTTGCTCTGTTGCACCCCAACTTGCAAAAACCTTTGGACTGTTACGGTAAAATTTCATTAATTGACAGCTAAACAGTACGAGTGGACCAACAGTTTCACTTTGACGCTTCAAATAATGAATTATAAATGTGGCATCTTTTTACCATTTTGCAAGTTCCCTCAGTAATTACTGAAGTTCTACCGTATTATGCAAGACAAAACTATGCTCCAGTTAGTCTTTTAAAATCAAAGTGCGCTATATTCTAAATCCCAAAGCATCGAAATCCTCAAATTATTTCCCCGGACCCTAACAGCTATCTAAGACTCAGTATTTTTGTGCAATTCTTTGCTATTTGCATGTGAAGAGATTGACACTTCACTCAACAGTTCATATGAAAGAACTTCAAACTCTCAAAGCAGAAAGTTACTTCAGTAAGATTTGGACATAGGCAGCTGCATGGAACACACGCTCAGTTCAGAAGTGGCCATGCTCAAGAGGGCTCATGTTGCCGGTGTTCAGTCAGAAAACTTCCTTTCTATGGAAGTCTAAAAAGCTATCTACCTTCCAGAGTGAAGGAAGTTTAAGACTTAAGCATTTAACTCTCTTCTCTGTTACAAAACAATTAGCTCTGCAGTATAATTTGTATGATTATCTTCCCCCTCTCTTTCAGACACCCCATTGTGGTACAAGTTTACAGCTTATATGGGAAGGGCTGAGGGAAAACTTCCGGTTCTGTCCCACAGACGCAAAGACAAAGTGCTTTGCAAGACTGATTTTATCCATCACATTTGTGGCAACTGACCCAAAATGAAGGCACATTAAATCTATAATAATATAGCTTATAAATTATTAACTAAAGCTGAACCTGTGTATAATTTATAATCTTTTTGTACAAAAGTAATGACCGGCACCTACGCAGAGACTCAATTATTTTTTTCATGTAACTTTTCCCAGAAATAGTTAAGTGTTGCTAGCAGGCCTATGCAAATACTGTCACTTATTAGGTTTTGACACAAAGTGCAGAAACTGATAATTTATCTGCATGAGGAAGTCTGAAACCAAGGAATCACTAGCACTCCTTTCCCTTGTTGCTACAAGAAATGTAAGCCCCCAGCAACAGCTACAGACAGCTGTTACCTGAAAAGTGCACAGTTCCTGGCAGCAGTTACCCTGTGAGGTGTTGCATGTGCTTGTGGCATGCATTTAATCAGTATCTCAAATTTGGATTTTTAACCTGTCAAAGCCTAACTAGTTTTGGTTAGTTACCGGCCAGACATGCACATACATTCTGAGGAAGCCAACTCAAAACATGCTTTGACAGATGTTGCATTGAAATTGGCCGTACCTTAACTTCTAAACACAGATGAGCTTCTACCTTGAGTAGCATTTGGGACCCAGGGTCAGCTCAATACCTCATTCTTAAGGAAAGCAGAGTCTGGATACAAATGTGCCTCCTAAATTTCACTGGAATTGCTACCTTTAAAGCAGAGAAACAAGATTGAAGGCTTCTGAAAGCTGTAGCAGACAGATGGGCTTGTCGATCAGATTAAGACTTACTAGGTTGTTAAACTACAGTTCAAAGCCTTGGTTATCACTTCTCTAGAAATACAGGTTTAAAAGAACTCAAACACCATTGCCATCACTTAACTGGAATATGTCATTATACAACTTTCACTCAGGGTGATAAACACGGATAGAGTTTCAGAGTTCTGGTTATTCACCTTGTGTGTGAATTCACACACCCTCCTTCCTTTTTTTTATTTTTTTTCCCCCCTCCTTCATTTCTGCGCAGTCAGTTGAAAGGATTGGCACACAGGTTACCAGCAAATACAGACCTGTAGCTCTTACATTACAGGGCCATACGAGAGTTTCATGAAGATTTCATGCAATGGTGTCTGTGCTCTCTTCTAAAAGAGAACGACTTTCACAGGTAACACATACAACACAATTTTCTGATTTTAAATGCAGTGAGTTACACAAACAACATTAACAAGACTTGACCAGACTTAATAACTGGAACTGTGCTAGGTCTGGCACTTGAGAATTCACAGTGATTAAAATAAAATTGCTTTGCCTAAGACAAAACATAAAGATACCAAATATACAAAAAGACTCTTTGCTTCCATTATCTTCTATTAGTATTCCAACAGCAATAAGCAAACTCAGTAGTACCTCAGACAGCAGAGACTTCTGCACGTGGTTAACTTTATTCACTGTCTGCAGTGCAATGGATTTTTTTCATGATGTCAAACCAGGCAATTTTCAATGAATAAAGTCAACGCAGGCTAAAGTCTTTGCTGGATTGAAGCTTGGATTCTGACAGGAAATCGTCATCTATCGTGTCATTTTGAGTACCCAACTCCACATTGTGCCAGGTGGTATTGCTGTTAAAGAGAAACTTAAAGTACATATGCATATTACTGAGGTGTTCTTCTTACACAGCAAGTTGTAAGTAGTTTATAGTACCAATAGATAACGTAATAGTAGAGCATTTGCACTTTTCTTTCCCCCACTCAACTTGCTAACCCTAGTAGATTCACTAACACAGGTTTCTGATTCCAAAGCCTGCTGTTAGAGAGAAAGGAGCACGGCTTTTAAACACCCCAGCGTTTCTCAACGCACCCACTGCCTCTCATTTCAGCACCCAGCGCCCAGCTGCTCTGTGGAGTCATAAGCCACCAGAGCCCCATCGACCTGCTGGGCTCACTGACCCCACTGAACTGAGTTAACGCAAGATACTCCCTGGAGTACACCAGTCCAGATGAGCACTCACTTGTACCTGCCTCACCCGCCGCGCTACACCCTAGGGCATTTTGGTCCACGCGCCCACCTCCCAGACCTCCTGCTCCCTGGCCTTATCCAAAGACATTGGACTTCGGCCTGAGCCTGAACGATGCCTTCAGGGATTTCTCCTCGTGCTCTTCTTCCTCGGTGTCACCGCGAAAGGAGGGCGTGTTATGGATGATCTGAGTCCTGAAGCGGATCTTATTAAGCCGAGGCTTCATCCGCCCGCTGCCGGAGGCTTTCCTGGTCATCTCCTTGCCCTTGCCCGGCACTGCTGCCCCATCGGTGCCCTCAGCTTCCTCCCCAGTGCTGTGATGGTGGTGGTGGTGGGAGAGCCGGTAGCTCATGAGGTTGGAGGGCAACACCTTGGAGAGCCTCCAACGCCCACTCCCATTGCCGGCAGCCCCTTCCTCCTCCTCCTCCTCCAGGGCCCCCACAAGGCTCCGCATGTCTCCCGAGGTGCCCTGGTGCAGGTACTGCGCGGCCTTGCGCCCGCTGTAGTCACGGATGTCCACGTCGGCGTCGTAGGCTCCTACCAGCAGCTTCACCACTTCGGCGTGGCCGTGCATGGCGGCTATATGCAGCGCCGTGTGCCCGCCGCTGGTGCGGGCGTTGATGTCCACGGGCAGCTGGTGCCGCTGGGCAAAGTTGACCAGGGTGGCCAGCAGCTCCTGCCGCCCGTGCTTGGCGGCCCAGTGCAGCACCGTGAAGCCGGTGATGAAGTCCCGCTTGCAGAGCAGCGCCGGCTCACAGCTCAGCAGCCCCTCCAGGCTCTCCCAGCGCCCGTCCGAGGCCGACAGCATCCAGGCGTGCTCCAAGGGGTCCAGGGCCACGGCGCCGGTCGTGCTCCCCTCCTCCTCGGCGGAGGACGAGGCCACCGAGGCACTGTCCGAATCGCCGCCGCCGCCGCGGCCGCGGCCCCCCCCGGGCAGGGCTCCCCGCTTCAGCTGGGGCGGCGTCGCCTCCCGCAGGCTCCTCCGGCCGCCTCCCGCCGCCGCCGCCCCGGGGGTCCCTTCCACCGCCCCCGCCTCCTCCGCCGGCGGAGGCCGCCCCGGCCCCGTCGTTATCGCGGGCTCCTCGCCGCCGCGCCCGGGCGGCGGCCCCCGCCGGGAACCCTTCCGCTGGCCTCCGCCCGCCGCCGGGCTCGGCCGGGGCGGCTCCCCCCGCCGCCCCGCGGGCTGAGGGCGGCCGCCGGCATCCTCGGCCGCCGGCGGTGGCGGCGGCGCCTCCTCAGCGCCCGCTCGCGGGGAGGGCGGCGGGCTCGTTCGCTCCGCGCTGTCCCCCACTGCCGCCTCCTCCTCCTCCTCCTTCCCGGGGGTCAGGGCTTGGGGCTCCGGGGCGCAGTACCGGCGGCGGAGGTGCACGTACTTGACGCCGGTGCCGGGTTCCTGGCGCACGGTGGCCACGGCGTTGACCACCTCCTTGAAGCGGTGGCGGGCGGCGGCGCGGCGGGCGGGCTCCGGGGGGCTGAGCCACTCCCGGAAATGCTCCAGCAACTCCGCGTTGCGCGCCCGCCCGCCCCGCGCCGCCAAGAACCGCACCACCGACTCCTGCCGCAGCTCCGCCGGCTCCGCCATCACCGCCCCATCGCGTCGCACCGCCGCTGCCGCCGTTCCTCCTCCTCCTCCTCCTTCTCCGGCTGCTACCGCCGCCGCCCGAGCCCCTCCTCCCGGCGGCGGCATCCTCCCGCAATCACTGCCGCGGCGGCAGCGGCAACGACCCCGCCGCGCCACCCCCCGGCCGGGAGGGGCCCACGCCACGACCGCCCGCCTCAGCGGCACCGGGGCGGCTACCGAACCCCGCCGCCCCACCTCCGCTCCGCCCTCCTGCCTGTGGCGCTGCCT
>WHYT01017242.1:167020-187244 GCA_009806455.1 Tetrax tetrax
CCCCCCCCCCCCAATTTGTTAAAGGATCTTGTTTTCAGCTGTCACCCGTAGAGCTCCCATAGCTATTTAAAGTGATAAGTTGACTTTTGCACCAAGCTGTCAGCTTTGTGCACCAAACGCGTTAGCACCGGAGCGCTGGTTCCCTTTCGGAGCATGAAATACATCGATTCATTTATGACTTGATCTTTCTGCCGTGTGTTGCATCTCAGCAGTGCAAAGCACAGAAGGGTTTTAGGGACGACACAGAGTGAGGGGAATTTGGGGAAAAATCCTCCACCCTGGCTGTGCAGGTAGGGCTTTTGCGTTTTCTGGTAGTGGGAGGGGAGGTGAAGTGCCGGTGTTTGGTGATTCTTGGCCTATTCGTACCGCTATGCTGTTACACCTCAGTTAGGCTGGTGGAGCCGTGGGTGAAGCTGCCCCACAAACTGAAAAAATGGAGAACAACTCCAAAAAACCCACTTATTTTGAAGTTTTCTTTCCTTGGAGTGATCTTCATCCAGGGCAGTGTCTTGCTCCGATTCTCGATGGGACACCTGAGGGAGCAGCGTGGGAGCACAAGAAAGAAGAGGGGTTGCTTTGAGTTCGGGTGCTGAAGGAGTTATTTGTTGGACCATTGTTAGAGGGGCAGCATCACAGGGCCCGACCGCGACCACATCTCGGCCACCCTCCAGCCGAGAGTGAAAGGGCTTCATTCATGTTCCCCTGCTTGCTCACGACTTGACTGTTGAGTGTAGCTTGCGTTCTCGTCGGGGCTCCCCCCCGGAGGGCTCCGTTTCAGATGTGTTCTCTTTAAGGCCGATGTGAATCCTTTACAGCTGCAGTGTAACACAGTGCAATGCATTAACTTTACATAAGCTTTCTCTCTTCATGCGTATTATGTATATAGAATGAGGTGGAGAGTCAACACTTCACAGGCTGGCTCTGGGAAGCTGGAAAAACGTCAAGAGAAAAATACTGAAGAACCAAAGTACGAGAAACAATATCAAATGATTTTGCTGGTTAACATTTGCACGAAGAGTCTGGAGAGCTGCAGTAAATCAGCAAGAGTGAGTGAGAGTGGGAGTGAGGATCCTCTAAGCGGATGGATTTGGTAAGGGAAGAGAGGGAAGCATGTATGTGGAAAACTTCACAGAGAGTCCTGTAAAAACAGACGTTCAACATAGTTCTGTAACAGAGGAGGATATTTTTGTATTAGGTTTATAAATGTAAAGGATGTAAATGTAATTATTTAAAATACATTGACATCAGATAGTATTTCCTAGTTTAACACATGTGCTGTATAATTGTTAAGCTCCTTCCTGCTACATTCTGGGAAAGATATTGTTTTCAACTGTTTTGCAAAAGAAATGTAAAAGCACTCTCAGAATGTCCTCTGGCCTTCTTCTATAAATCTGTTTACAATCAGACTGCATAAAGTCTGAGGTGCAAGTATTTAGTACTTCTGTTTTTTTTAAAATTTGACTTCTGGGAAAGTTTTGGCAGCCATTGCCCCGAACAACAGCATACAGCGCTCGTCATTGATTAATTAAAAAGCAGGAAAAAAAAAAAAATCCTTGTTGCAGTCAAAGAGGCCTTCTGATAGCAACCATCACTGTCGCATCCATGACCAGCCTTGCTTTCTCATTTGGACAAGGGATATCAACAACAAGGGGCTGATGTGGTCCAGGGTGAGGAAGACCGACTTGCTGCTCATCAGGAAATTGGTGCTAAAGCTGAACAGACACAGCTGAGCCAGCGCAGCCAAAGGGGTGCAGAACTTCCGAAAGTGAGTGCACTTGTGATACCAGTACTGCTGCATACCAGCATGAGTATTTTTCTGTGCCAAGGTCATCTCAGAGGGTTGCACAGGATTTCCGTTTCTTTGTTTTCCCTTCCTTGACAACACACGGGTCATGAGGGGCCTTTTCAGCATGGACCACAAAACCGAACGCTTTCTGCCTAGCAGTAGTTGATCAGTCCTGTCTGAACCAGCACTGTCGTCATCGTCCTCTGCCTGGCACATGGAGTGCTAGCTGTGAGGAGCTGGTTTCTTTTCTCTCGTCAAGTCTTGGTTCCCCACCTGCTGCCTCTTGCCACATCTCTCTGTAGGCAGTGACGGAGGAAGAGGTACTACACATGCTAGGTTTTCAAGTTGCTTAAACGCCTGTTGGTGAAGAGAGGCAAAGTGCCTCTGCTTGTTTGTTTGTTCCTAAATGCCTCAAAATACCGTCCAGAAGTTGTCTTCAGTAGCAACCTGCACGTTGTGCCCGCTGTTCTCTACTGACAAGGCTGTCACTTCTTCTTCAGGTCACCCATTTTATTTTTTTAAAGGTTCTTTCTAAGGTCTCTCCATATATACATGTAAGAAGGAAATCTTGTGGTGACCTGTCGTTTAAGGCAACTTCAGCTGTATTGTGTCTTGAAGCAGGTCAAGTGATTTGAAAGAGATGAGAGAAGGATCCTGGGCTTCTGATGTTTGGACTAATCCCTAAAAATTGTCTGCTGTTTCTGTCATACTGAATAAATTACATGGTAACTGTGAGTGAAATTGTCAAATAAGTTTTTGGCCAATACTTCTTTTTTTTCTACACACTTTTTTGGGGGGGGGGGAATATTTTGTTCCATACTTGACTCCTGTGTGTTGCTTTTTATTTTATAGAGAAGAATGATGTATTAAGCCCATGTAATTTTTAATGTATCTCCTTTCTTACTCTGCACCTTCTTTCTTTGTATTTTTTTCTGCCTCATCCTCCTATATTTTCTGTTCTCTTCTGTGTTATTTTGACAAGACTTCCTTTCGGTTCCCAGTACTCATCCCATCTGTTCTCTGTCTCTCTCACACATGTATCGACATCGAGAGATGTCAGTGGTATGCATGCCTACGCTACATGTCTACATTTTAGGTTTTGAGTGCCCCAAAATGGAAAGCATTTTTCTGCTCCCGAAATCTGTTTAGTTTCCTACTTACCTCACGTGTTAGGAAGCAATAGCAACGTTGATATTTACTGGATTAAATGTAACTTTGGTTATTAGGAAAGTAATTGACTGTAAGAGAGTAATGCAATTTGTTATTGGAAGAGTTAAATAATTTTTGTCTGGTTTAGTGAATGTGAACACCTGTTTATGATAGTGGAAAAGTCAGGGCTCTGAAAGAGTTGTGTTTTGAGTGCAGAAACATTGATTACTTTTTTTCTTCAAGCTTTGGAGGGCAAATTTCAGTCATCTCTACAAGCGGAGTGGCAAGCTAGTTGTTTGCCTGGATGCCAAGTCTGGTTTCTGCAGAAGGCTTACACAGAGAGATGCATGAAGCCTGAGACCCAGATTTTGCTGTGGAATGGCCCAGTGTTGTGCAGTTTTAATGTGAAATAGGTGGCAAATTTAAAAGATAAATAATTTTTTTTTTTAGTTGGTTTCTGAAAGAAAAAAAAAGTTACTGTTTCTCAAACAACAATTTTTCTTTGCACACTGTTTTTGGTTGGCAAGATGACTTTACATAAACCTATGTTCTTGATTAACTGAATTTGCAGAAATCCAGATGCAGTTCCATGAAGGCTATGCTACCAACCCTTTAAAAAGGGGGAGAGGGAAGGACTGAGATGTGATTTGGACCATCTCAAGTTATCTGTATTGTGTGCTATTTTGATGAGAGTATGAATTCTGAGGAAGTGGTGAGAAACGGGACATATGTACAGGCATGTGACAGCTCTCATAGCATTCAGAAGAGAAGCTTTGAGTTATTCACAGAATAAAGTTGGATGAGATGCTGTCTTCAAGCATAATTTAGCTGCTTCATCCAACGGCTGGATAATTTGGTGACTTAATTGCTTTCAGCTAATTTCTTAATTTTTGAGTTGTCACCATTTTTCTAAACTGGCGATACGTTAGTAACTAGTAACTCCTAATTCTTCACCGTGAGGGTGGTGAGGTACTGAAACAGTTTACCCAGAGAAGCTGTGGATGCCCCATCGCTGGAAGTGTCCAAGGCCAGCTTGGATGGGACTTTGAGCGACGTGGTCTAGTGGAAGGTGTCCCTGCTCATGGCAGGGAGATTGGAACTAGATGAATTTTAAGGTCCATTTCAACCCAAGCCATTCTATGATTCTATGTTTATTTCTTTGAGAAATAGTAAGAATGCAAGCATGGGGTCAATTTTGTGGATTTAATTTCTCTGTGTATTTATTAGACCATAGCAAAGTGAACCTGTAAGAGATGCCAGCATTGAGGGCGAGACACGTGATGCCCTTGGAAAATTTCAGAAGTAAAAGCGTAGGCTATTGTTTTTCTATTGAGAGACTGTGCCAAGTGATGTCAGATGGAACAGGTTGACAAAGCGATTATTCCATCAGGAGTGTGGAGGGTGGTGAGTCTCCAAATGAGAGCGGCAGATTTCAGTCCTGTAACGTTTGTTGCGTGGAGAACAGAAGTGTAAACATACACGAATGTAGGGTTCTAAATCAGCATGACTGAGACCTTCTCAAGCTGCATAATGTTCCTTGGAAGTTTTGTAGTCTAAATTAAGAGCTTTTATTGCAGCATTTTTGGTGAAGCTGATTCCTGAAGACTCCATGGTGTCTGAGCAGTTCAGTAGCAGTTTAAATCCCTGAAAAAGTAGATCTCTTTTTAGAATAGAAATAGATTCTGCATCTTCCTATCTCTAGCCTTTGAAATTTTACTATGCATGTAGCATTGGGGCTTTTTTTTTTTTGTGTGTGCCACTAGAAGTCTCCTCGTTCCATGTACTGCGATCAAGTCATCTCTGGCCAGTTTCTTGAAAGAACTTCCATAGGCTATGTTTCTCTACTATTTCTCTGTGAAAAAATGGGGTTTGAGACCCTGAATTATCCCTTTCTGATCATCCGTCAGTTTGCCAGTCTTCTCTTTTAAGGATGAACCTTAGGACAAGACATTAAAACATGTTCTCATGAATGACAGAAATAGCATTATGCCTGCTTGAAATTCTTGCTCTCCCCTATCCTGTATGTGTCCCTGCTGACATTCTTGTTGTTGCGTCACACTCAGCTGGTGAACGTTTGAGGTTTTGGGGAGTGGTGGCCAAGTTTTTTTGATTGTCCTTATCTCTGACAGAAAGAACTAGAAAGAGTCATCTTGTGGTTAAGGTGCTAAATTACGTGTGGGGTGAATGAGATTCATATTCTTGCTCTTTTAGTCTTTCGCTTTCTAAGCAAAGCACGGAGAACGCACCTTGTTTTGTCCGTTTGTTATTTCTCATTGTCCTCTGTTTCACACAGAAATTTGGTCAAATTTTCAGTGATAAACAGCCAATGTAACAGTGGAAGAACTAATTATCGTTGATTTTTGTTTCCAGAAAACAGGAAATTCTTGAGTTTAACTGTTAAATTGTAATTAATCCCTCCCTTCCTTTTGAAAATTAAGTTATGCAGTTAATGGCTATGAGGAGTCCAGTCACTTAGCTTTGTACAACAAATACAGTATAATACCAGTTTCTTCAGCTAAACGCTTTTAAATCCTGACATAGTCTCTTGTGGATGAGGTGGTAGTTACTCTAATGACCTCTGGAAATGGTCAGTAGGATTGTGGATATCAGTGTCTGCTGAAAGCCAAGTGGACTGGAAGGAAATAAAGTTCTTTTGGCTTGATTTTTTTTTTTTCTTGAAGACTAACAGATGGCTAGGCAGGGATTTTGAAGGTAGCCTAGCAGGGTTTGGATTTAGGCTGGTGACATGAAGATGAAAGGCTTCCCTTCTAGGGTTACGCTGAGCCTCTTGCGCTGGCTTCTGGTGTGGAGGCTTAATGGTTTGTTTTAGAGGAATGGTCTTATATTGGTGGTAACAGAGGTGGTTTGAATATCAGGCTGTGTAACTATAGTTGTTAGATGTGCTGCCACTCTGTCTCAGATACACTTGTCCTTAAATGGACAGGATACGCACAGTTTTCAGTGTTTCTCAGACCTTTTTAATAGTAATTGCCATATGGTAGAAGACCTTGAGATATTTCTTTTTCAGACATGCACTAGATTAACTTTTTTTTTTTTTAATAGCCCTAAGATGTCCCATTTTCCTTTTAAATGGTTCACTTTGCTTACACATTTTTCCTCATGACATTAGTCTAAAATGGAGTTATTTGATTATAATAGTTTGAAATGAGAGTTGGTGCAGTCTGTAGTCCCACAGAAGAAGTCCTGTGCAGAACAAGAAGGGGATGAGTATTTGCTGTGGGGAATGTCCATATCCTTCTAGCTACAAGAATTCTGAAAGTTGCCATGCAGACCTGTTACAAAAGGTGGCACTTTTATGGGCTTCTAAGCATTACAAAAACACCGTTTCCTACTGTTTACTATATACATGTTCCCAGGAACCAGTTATGGTTTCTAATTGCGTGTGGATTGGAAACATAAGAGAAAAAATAGCATGGACCTGTCGCTGCTTATGCTTTTGATATGGAATATCTGTTTTAAAAGACAGTTGATTTGTATGAACCAAGGTATTTCCTTTTAGTCTTACGCATTTTTAGTATGCTTGTTGCCTTGGTGTCATGATGCTAGATTGCTAGCTGACATTTGAAAGGGAATGTGCACCTCTGGATATTTCTAATATACATAATATTATCTCTTAGAGTTCTGATGTGTAGATACTGTATTGTTTTACATAAATAACAATTTCCATTCCAGCTACTCAGAATGAGTTCTGATTGATAACATATACTTTCCTGTGATGATGGTCCCTGTTTTGAATTCTGCTGCTTAAATTATTTTCAATATTTTCTTCTTACTTTCTAAGAGCAAATCAACTGTGATCTATTTTCCATCTACAGTTTTCAGTTTACATTTTCAGTTGGACTTGTCTATATTGCATTCATGTTTCATGGTGGTTTTTTTTTTTGCAAAACATGGACTTCACTTTGAGCCTGCAAATAGTTCTGTAAAATTTGAATATTTTCTCAAATAATAGAATAAAGTTGATTTGACAGATCTTTTTTCAGACTTTTCCTTTTTATAGTTCCATGTAAATCATAAGGAATGAGTTCTAGCTTACTAGTAGAGTTCCTTTATTGCTGTTGCTAATTGCTTTACACTCACTTCACTAACAGATTTTAAAATTATTTTTCTCTAGCAAAATGATGGCTATCGAACTTTATCCTTGTCTGGCCATGTTGGTTTTGGTAGTTTACCGGATCAACTGGTTAAAAAATCCATCAAGCAGGGCTTCTGCTTCAACATTCTTTGCATTGGTAAGTAATGCCTGGGTGGTTTAAGGCTTTAGGAGTATACCGGTCCTTAGGAAGTGACTGAAATTTAAATCCAATTGCAATGTTAAAATATTTCTGTAATGTTAAGCATGAACTATAATTCCACCCCCCCCAGCTTTGCTTATTTATATCCATCCTTTGTTTTTGTATTTAGCATTTTCGTAAACAATATGAAGACCAAAAATGTTGAAAATGGATGTCATGCATTTATTGATTTATGGGCTACACTCTGTTTTTACTGTAACAAAGCCTCAGATCAAAAAACCCTAAAGTTCCAAGGTGATGTTACGGAAGTATTTCTGTACTTATCAAATGTTTGCTCTAGTATTTTATCCTTATTCATAAAAACCCTGTGTTGAACCCTGTGGTTTCACAGCTAATTACTTAGCTTTTTAAAACCTGTAGGAAAGTAGTTCACCCTTTTAAAGCAAGCAAAGTGTCAAGACACCGTTCTGCTCATTTCTCATTAGCAGGTAGCTCTCTCTTATCTCTAGGATGAGAAAATTAACTAAAAGATATTTAGTGCTCATTATGAAAAAGGAATGCAGGCAACCAGTTTGCTCGGAGAAATCAATTGACAAGTTTTTGTGTGAATTTGTGAAGTTCCTGTGATAGCACTTCCCATGCTTAGTAGGTATTTAGTTGATATGCAGAATGTCTTCCTCAACCCTTCTATTTAACTTTAGGGGAAACTGGAAGTGGGAAGTCTACCTTGATAAACAGTTTGTTTAACACTCATTTTGATGAGCCTGTGTCAACGCATTTTCTGCCAAGCGTGCGACTTAGAGCCCAGACGTATGAACTCCAGGAAAGTAATGTTCTTTTGAAGCTGACCATTGTCAGTACAGTGGGGTTTGGTGACCAGATAAACAAAGAAGATAGGTAAGTGCCCTCTCGTTGCTATGGTCTTTAGTTGCAAGTTGATTTTTCTTTGGGCTTTGTAGTAAATATTTGTCTTACATATGTTCCAAATATTTGATTAACAGTTTTCTCTGTGTACCAAAGTAAACACGTTTTTCTTCTCATATAGGAAACAATTTGAGAAATCAGATGAACTTTGCCCCTTTCTTTATGATATAATCTTTTATACATGTATGTAAATAAAATGTGCAATAGTGACTAGAGTTTCTTTTGGAGTGGAAGACAGGAGGGAGAAGGTCATCGGGAGACTTTTTAAACCACCAAACGGGTTATAAGGTAGTGTAGATTATATAGATTAGATCTATAGGGTTTTTAACCATTTGATTGGAACATATTGAAGACCTTAAACTGGAAGGAACATCAGGTGGATTACTGAAGGCCTTTGGTTTTTATGTTGGACATCTTGATCAGAGGTTGTAGAGGTACCGCACTAGTGTCTTTCAGAACTTTTTTGGAGTCTCTCCTTAGATGAATTGAAAATTTTAAAATATTGAGCTGTTTCTCAGCAGATTTTATTTCTTTCACCTTAATTGCCAAGGATTTTAGCAATTCTGCTCTATGAGTGCCTGAACGGTGACGATTATAAATGAAGGTTAGAGAGTCACATTACGATTGTCATGAGAGCTATGGCTTATCGTACGACTGGAAAATGGCTGCTGCTAGTGACTTGGATGAATGAGATGCAAGTAGATATTAACATAGATATTAGAAGCTTTGATGTGTGGTATAGGAGCTGCCTTTTAGTTCTTTTAATTTTGTGTGTGACAACTACTGAATTTTGATAGCATGAGATCTGGTTTATAAACTTTGTGTAGCAGCAGCGATGTTGCTTGTACATCTAGCAAGACTTTCTTTTAGAAAGCAGATTATGATCTGGTTTTAAGTAAGATAAAGTATACTTAAATTCTACTTACTGCTAATCAGATTTACATTCTCCTCTTACATTCCTCCTTTTAAATTTTTGTCTATTGTTTAAGAGCTCTCTCATGTACAGTACTTCATCTTCAGAAGATAAAGGAAGTCCTATTTCTTGGTACTGTAATTACATGTTCTTTCTTTTGTCTAAGAGCTTCTTGTATCTTGTATCTAAGAGTTTTGCGGTTGCACAGCTTGATTGCAAAAATTTATAAAATATCACTTGGGAAGATTGGTTATAATCATAACTAACTTTATGTAGGTTTTTTTCACTAATAGATAGTAGCTAGGAAATGTTTTATCTGTATTAAGTGCACAATTCTTTTTTGAGTTGCCTTTCAGAAATTAAGATTACTCTGTACATTTCATTTTGTGCTGTACCGGGTAGATACTTGAGCAGCCTTTTGACACCTAAAGCAAAAATCCACAAAACAGTACAAGAGGAATTCCTTTCTTAGTCTGGCTCAGTTTAGGAGTAGCTAATCTCTGGTTGTTAAATTTTATTTCTTACAGCTGTCAGCCAATAGTGGATTATATAGATGCACAATTTGAAGCCTATCTCCAGGAAGAACTGAAAATTAAACGTTCTTTATTTAGCTACCACGATACTCGCGTCCATGTCTGCCTCTATTTCATTTCGCCTACAGGCCATTCCCTAAAAACCCTAGATTTGTTAACCATGAAAAGCCTAGACAGCAAGGTAAGACTTTGAAACAGAGTTCTAAGAATTTGTCTTATTTTCTGAAGCATATTACAGCTTTTAGATCCTCTACTGCCTTTCAGTTCTGTATCTGTGTGTTCGGTTTTGAGATGTTTTTTAGTACTGGTATACCTTCAGTTCAGAATAAATTCGTTCCACAGGTAGCTTGCAGTTCATCACCCCTTTATTTACAAATCAAAAGAGGAGAGAGACATCTGGCAAGAATGTTGAAAAAAGAAGCACAAGGAGATTTTTTTTTTTTTTTTAAAAGTAAAAAATTAGAACCACAGCAGCTTTACTTTTAACAAACTGTTAGCATCTCATTGTGATTGGATAGGGTAGCCTCTGTGAGTAGAGTAATATTTCTAATTAAGCTTGTTTCTAGTATGGAGTTTTGGAACTGCTGGAAAGTTGGCATATAAAAAGCTTTGCGGCACTCTGATCTTTGTTACAGATAACTGAAGAGGCAAGTGCCATCAACAGAACACGCTGCCAGCATGGCTTTTACTAAGATAGGCTACATTAGTGTTTGCAACTTTACATCTTGGTTTGTTTTGAAAGCTTTAAAATAACAGTTTCTAGTGTGATTAAGTGCACTTTCTAAATTCTTAGCTTTCTTCCTGTAATGAGGCTGTGTGAACTGCATGAAGCTAAATGTTTAACCCATTTTAAGAAATCTTACATCACTTGAGTTTGAGAATTTTGTTTAATTTTGGGAAATTTGAAAACTTAAATGCATTTACTGTTCCTCTCGCCCTTTCCTTTCTGCTGTACTAGAGCCTCTCCTGCTAAATTTTCTTTCTGCATTTTCTTGTTCGTGAGATGTTTCTTCAAGATAACAAGGATCAAATCAGCTGTCTATTCTACATTTGTAAGTGATAAGCACATTTGGTATTTTTGTAATTTTGTTTGGGGATGTATTTTGCATTTTGAAGTTTCTCAATAGCACAGAGCAAGCCAGAGGGAGATGTGGTGGAAGAAAGGTTGGGGAGAGCAGAGTCACTTCTTTCTGCTATGGCGTTGGTTTAAGAGAGAAGTAAGGTGCATGGATAAAGTTTATCCTGGTGACTTTACACGGTCATTCTGCATTGCTATTGAATGAGGCAGTCTCCGCTGCTTCTTCCCGTTGTGCATGCTTAAGTGTTTTGGGCCGCCAGTTCCCTAGGTGAGGGAACTGATTTAAATTGAAAGCTGAGGATTTTTGCTTGGTTAGGGAACTGGTGAAGCTGAAAAGTAATCTGTTTCCTTGGACAGCTGCACGGATTTTGATTCTACCTGGCAATGAGCAGCTGCAGGCAATGGGAAGGGGAGGACTGTTGGTTTTATTGCAAGTGTAGACTGTTTATGTGGAGTTAAAATGATTCTGTGTTAATGGCCTATAGTTTTGTAGCAAAATTCAGTTTTGCAGGTGTTGAGAGTTGTAGCTGGGGAAGGGGCTGGAAGGGAGCCAGTTGGTTTCTGAGTGAGTAGTGGGCATAGGAGGGAGCAGTGGGACTTGGGGCACATCTGCATGTGGTCCAAACCAATGCAATTTAAGTCTCTTGTTAGTACAAATGTGCGCTTTCAGTTAATGTCATTCTTGGATGAAAGTACTGAGATGCTAGTTTTCGAGTAAACCTTAGATGCTGCAAGCAGAAATTAATTTTGTTTAACAAATTAAGCAAAGATAACTTTTTTTTGGTTGCTTATCTAAAGCCAGAGTAGCATTGCTTTTAAATTTTAATACAATGGTTGTGATTTAATATCAATGTTGATAGCTGTAATCACAGTTTCTGACAATTTTGCTTTTCTTTTGTTAGTAAGTCTCCTCAGTAGTCTTTCTCTGCTATTCATTACCTAAGAAATTCTCTCCTAATTAACAAGTGCTTGCAAAACTTCCATGTTCAAAAGATAAAGATTAATTTAATTCTGTGTTCCATTAATTTTTAAAGGTAAATGATAGAAAACCTTAATTTATGTCCCTCAGCTAATTTGACTGAAGTTGTGAATTACTGCTAGCTGTAATAGGTTGTTTATACAGTCCTAAATTAACTCAGTTTTATTAAAAAATTATATCCTAGCATTTTATTTGATTTTAGATATTTTATTTCATACATATGCTACACGATTAAGGACTATCATCAGGTAATCTTAGAATTCATACTTTGGAGTTGGCATATTTGTTTTTTCACTTGTACATTTTGCTTAAGACAGAAGACATTTAAAAACCATCAATTTTGAATCTGTTCTTGGGATTCAATGCTTAGGCATTTCCATTCAGACAGAATATTCATTAGAGTAAAAAGAATGTGTGTGGGATTTTTTCTTTTTTTTTTGTGTGGGTTTTTTTTGGTTTTTTTTTTTTTTTTTTTTCTACTTCCTTATTGTGTTTGTTATCAAGGAACTCTAAAACTCTCATCTTCAGAAATCTGGAAGAATTACTGGTATTGTTCTTTCAAAATATTTGGATGTTGGCATTATTTTTTTGTATCTAGTTCTGAAAAATGCATATTTTGGGAGCGTTGATAGTATTTTTAAGAAAAAAATTGGGATCTACTACCTTCCTAAGTTACCATCATAACTATTGTAGGAAGTAGGGGCCACCTATTTCTACCTTGGTGGAACTGAATGGTGAGCTGTGAATAATCAGTGTAAAGACTAGTAAGCAAGATTCTTCAGTCTTTGTCATTCTTCTGCTCACAGCAGATACTTGAGAACCTCTTTGCAGTTGGGAGGTGAACAAGATGATGTTGTAGCTGAAAGGAACCCAAGGAAAAGGCTCAGGGGTAGACAGTTTGGTAGCCAGTTTCCTTTTCTTTGTGCATTTAAACTCTCCACTTTCATTTAACACCTGAACCACGTCCCCCAGTGCTAGAAACTGAAACTATTTTTTTATCAGAGATACAAATACTTGATGTCATTCAGTTAATAAGTAGGCATTGCTGTTCTTTTGAGTACTTCACTGCATGAGACCTCCTTCCTTGTGCTTTTCTCAGAATAAATTAATTTTAAGGGACTGTATTAGATAATCTGTTGTTTTGTTGAACAATGCCAATTAATGTATTTTTCATGGTTTGTGAAGCTTTGATACCAATTGATGGAAAAGTTTGGACGATGAGGGAAGTTTTAAAGAGCTTATTTCCAAACAATTTAATTTATAAAAGATGTTACCTCAAAATGGAAGTCTTACACTTTTCATATAATTTGTATCATTAATAGGTGAACATTATACCAATAATAGGCAAAGCAGACAGCATTTCTAAAACCGAACTACAGAAGTTCAAGAGCAAAATCATGAGTGAATTAGTTAGTAATGACGTCCAGATATACCAGTTTCCAACTGATGATGAAACCATTTCTAAAATTAATACCATCATGAATGTAAGTAAATGACAAAAACATTGATATCTCAGCACTAAAGCAGCTCTCTCTAATGCAGATTCATGCTTGTTCTTTTACTGTTATCTTGAGGCTTATGGATTTGTATGTAACAAGTTTGTTTATTTTTCTCTCCTTAAAGAGCTCCCCCCCCACTGGCAAATCCTCCTGTCCCTCTGCTGTTGATATAACTTGTTTTAGGAGGCTTTTTCATTCTGACTCAGCAAGAGAAAAGAGATTCTCACTCATAAACGCTTTTTCTCATTGCTGGATAATCAATATATAGTTACTAACATAGGTGGACAGATTGATTTTGCTTGATTTTAACTTGAAATTAGGACAAATTTTCTCTGGGGATTAGGAAGTCAGATGTAATTCTGACTATTTTACAATAGTCCTTGCAGATCTTCCCAGCAGTATTTGCCAGCTTCAGCTAAGCTTGTGAAGCAAGACGTCTTTGCTTTGAGCACTTTGTCTGTATTTGCTGTTCGTGTGTGTATGTTTGCAGATGCACGTGAACATGTGTTTGCATGTGCTGGGGTTTGAAAGCAGGGAGGAGGAGCTGGTGTGTATGGGTCTGCAGTCCCAACCTCTGTCCCCTGTACCAGGGAGCGAGGATGTGCCTCCTTTCTGCTGTGGGGAAAGGTGGTGGTCTGGTACTTGCCCCTGTCATGCTCTGCTAGTGATTTATTTTTTAATTAATTATTATTATTATTATTATTTTAAAATTTGGTCAATTGTTGTGGGTCAGCATGCAGACAGTAACCCACTCTCTATTTTTGTCCAAGATGTAATGGGACCATCAGAATGCCGAGAGGTAAGACTGTACTGATGTGACTCTTACAGGGCCATTTGCCATTTGCCGTAGTAGGAAGTACAGAAGAGGTGAAAATTGGAAACAAAATGGTGAGAGCTCGTCAGTACCCTTGGGGCATTGTGCAAGGTAAATGAATTCTTGAAGGAATTTTTACAAGATTTTTGTCGTTGTTGTTGAAGTACAAAATACATCAATACTGAAAAAGGCTGGTATTATCCATTGATGCCATACTAATTGTATTTTAGATGAACAATGAAGGTGTTTAGCAGTTAATACTTGAGGTGTGCACTAACTGGTAGTTTCATCAGCATTGATGCATCCCTGGAATCAAGCTATGAGATGGTGTATGTAATATTTGGGTAGGTTAGTATGGTGGTAGTGTCTGTAGTGCTACAAAATTTGAAAGTTATGTGATTGTCAGTAAAGAGGGAAAAAAGGAGAGAAATTAATGGTTGTTCAAAGAACAGGAAATCAGGATGCAGTACTCAGCGGTACTTATAGTTAGTACTTGAGTGCGTATGTTAGAAATTATAAGGAAGTATAAGAGGTATAATGGACAATGAGATGCCTTTTCCTGGAAGTATAATTAGTAAACAAAAGAAATGAATCTCAATGCTGTTTAAAATGTATTTGGACAATTTTACTATTTGTGCATAATAATAATAAAATCTTCCTTTTTTAACTGATTAGTGGAAAACGAGAACCACTGTGACTTTGTAAAGCTTCGCGAGATGCTGCTTTGCACAAATATGGAAGACTTAAGAGAGCAGACTCATGCACGACATTATGAGTTGTACAGACGCTGCAGACTGGAAGAGATGGGCTTCAGAGACATCGGTCCCGAGAACAAACCGGTCAGGTAAAGGACTTCACATGCAGCACTTGCTTTCAGCATTCATTCACTTCACAGTTGACTGTATTAATCCAATACAGAGCAGAGTTCATACATAGAATAGGTTTTTTAAAAGGGAAAGAATTGCTTTTTAAAAAAAAAATCAGAGTAAGTATGTAGCTGTTCATTCAATTATCTTCATGGAGATGTATATAGGATTGTATAAGCATTGCTTTTAAAGGCATACAAGCTAGTTGTATTTCTGAAATCTTTCTCTTTCGGAAATCTGGGGATTTTAATTTTTGTTGTGGAGAATGTAAATTTTCTTCAGGTACATGCACTTTATGACTTAAATTATTTTCATGATATTTTAGCATGCCGTTTTATTTTCTTGCTTAATAGGATCTGATTCTGAATAATGATTTGGTCAGACTCAAAGTTCAGAAGGAACTGAAGCAAAAACTTTTACAAAATCATTGGTTATGCTGTTCTCTTCCCACATTATCTGCCATAATAACAAATGTCCAGCCTTTTCAGGTCAAGAAATCTCTTGCTAGACTGTAGGAAGTTAATAGAGAATTTCAAAGGAAAGTTAAGCAGAGGGTTAGAGACACTTTCTTGTTTCATGCAGTAAAGCTGCTTTCTGCAGGAGATATTTACAATTTCTATATCCAGTTTGTATATTCTTTTATTTCCAGTTCTGTCGTCTGCCTCTCCCTCTTCCAACTTCCTTTCATTGTTTTATGCATGTGGCTGTATTTTCCAAGTGTTTAGCATCCTGATGGGGAAGAACTGATGCTTCAGGAGTTGTTCAAGCCTTCATGATTTAGCAAAGTGCTGTTATTGCATAGTCATGGTGGGAAATACCCACTTAAACCAGACGTGAAAACAAAATATGACTTTGCATTAAAACCAGTTTCTAGCGCTTTGAACCAACGGGTTTGCTTACTTCTCGTTTTACTTAGTGATCAGACTGTCTTTACCCATTCTGTTCTGGTAAAAATAAGTGACTTTTAAATGGCTTCCCTCCTAACAGTTGTTTTTAGTGGCTTAAATTCTTTACTTTCACCTGTATGTTTCACAGAAGTTCTAAGGCCGTTGCAGTTCCTGTTAAGTTGTAGACTGTTGATGGAGCAGCATTTCTTTTGTTTTGACTAGGTCTAATTTATATGTTGTTCAAACAATAATAATTAAATAAGATTGATGTGGCCAAGGAAGGTGCTGGATGTGAGCATTTTTTTCTGAAGTCTTAATGTCAAGGCACATTTAAAGATTAGTTCATTTAGATGATCTTGAGCTGACCATGATGAATCACAGCAGTGTCTTGACATTTCTCTTGACTTGACAAGAAAGGAATAAATCCTTTTCATAAATAGAGAACCAAAGGTGAATGAGGTTTAAAACCCGCTGAAACTGACCATAGATTTTCACTGGTTTTAGGTTTAAGTTTAAGAACATACACTAACAGCTGATAACTTGTTATCTTTGTCCAGGGAAAGCTTTTTTTAGAGACTGCTCATGGCAGTATTGACTGCAGTACCTTTTGCTTTTTGAATTTCACAACGTACAGCCTTCTCAAGATAAGAGTTAAAGTATAAAAATTATTATCCACAGAACTGCTTTCTTCCACAAACACGAGAACTGTCTTTGTAAAGCCCCTAAACAGTTTGCATTTTACTTAAGGTATAGAGTGGCAGGTTTGTATCAGGATGTCATAGTATTTTACGCTTCAGGAGTTGGTTTAGAAATGGATTGCTTCATGGAAATACAGAAAAGCAAAGTTCCCTCTGGTGTGTAGTTTTTATGTGTAACCCACTATATGTCAGTTTATTGAGAGCTTTGTGGCAAGACAATACACTTAATAATTAGTTTTGGTAAATCTCATCTATTGAAAATGTTGTTGTTTTGGAAGGATGAGAGTAGGAATTCTGTAAGAATCTAGAAAAAGTAACTTGTTCCCAGATTTACTGCGACAGGAAGAGAAAAGTGGGACTGGATCTAGGAATTGTGGTTGTCCCTCAGTTATGTGGCACAGTGAATGACACTGAGGTCTGAAAGAGAAGGCATTTGGTCTTTGGGGAGAGATATTTTATGATACCATAAAAAGGGAAGAGAATTTAGAGGATCTGTGTGTAGTGTAATTATCAGACTAATGTAGCCTTACCCATGAAGTGTTTTATGAAGCTACTGAGGAAATGATTAAAAATGTCATCCTCAGCTGTGTGATAGAAAACATCTCTTTCCATAGAGGAAGTTCAGTGCTTCCCATTTTGCTGACTTGTAAATTGAAATATCTTTCAGAATAGGGACTATCCTCTTCTTCTGGGCAAAAATGTATTATTAAATTGTCATCCTCTTTGTCCTTACAGGTGTTTACAGTATATCCGCGTGGATTCTAAGAGCTATAATTTTAAAGTATTGTTAATATGGCATAGCAGTATATGACTGGTGATTAAAATGTCATGCTATGTTTGTAAATAATGATCAAAATGCATGTTGAGGAGTCATATTTTGTGCCTGCAATGTAGCTGTCTACATACTAAATTTCATAATCTGAACTGAGTTATTTTATGTAAATTTAGAAAATTTCAGCTAGACTTGAATAATTGGCTGATTTTACTGCGCTGGCATTTGTAGCATTTGAACACTGACGCTTGAGTAGCTGACATGCCCTGTCTTTTGGCATGACGTGAAAAAACTGCCTGTGAAGTTCCTGTACCACTCTTTTGGCTTTAAAAGTACAACAGTAGTTTATTCATCCAAACTTGTACACAACTGCAAAGCAAACCCGGTAATTCTTGGATTTTCAGCTACCTTGTGAGATAGGTTGTGGGCAGACATCTGTAAAGGCTTTCACTCTTACCTGTGAAAAAAAAGTATTGACAAGCTCTGTTTTTTATGGGAGACATGGAAAGAGATGGTTTCAGCATGCAACGGGAAAATATATTTACATCTTTATTACTAGGTGTGAGGAGGGAAAGTAAAGATAGTAGTAGCCTGAAGTGACTGTCCTGGGTACACTTTAAAAAATACCCATTCCCTAATCCTGTATTTTTTGTGAATTTGTGTCATAATAACTTTAATTTGTTTATTTGCGTCCCTATGGGGGAGAAGACAGGTTCAACCTGTCAGCTGATCCCATAAGCTACGATGGAGTCTTCCCTGATTTTCTCCCCTGGTTCATTTACTTTTATACTGTCTCTTACATCAAGGTAGAGTTTGAGTGACTGTAGTCATACATTCTTTTATTGCTAATTGGTGTAAAATTCTCTCACCTCATTCTTAAAGCTATAGTAAAACATACAGGGCACGTGAGGGGCGGTCTCACTTTGGAGGCAGGTAGCCTTTGGGATGGAGGTTTGTTTTACCATTATAATGAGATTGTAATGAGCAGAGTGCATCTAAAGGATGTGATTTCGCCACAGTTGCTGGCTCAGCAACTGATATTCTTGTTTAACAGCTGCAATGCAGTTTGTCAGCTACTATGTGTCTTACCAGCCACCAGGTACCATGATGTTCCCATCCCTGCAGGGAATGTGACAGAGTTTGACCGTGGTATCTCCACTCTGCTCCACCCTCTGTTCTGTTCAAGGGAGGCAGGATGTGGTGCCTAGGGAACTGCTGTAGCGAGCATGCCAACTGCATTTCATCTTGGAAGCAGCAACTGTGTTTTATCCAAGAAGTTCTTCCATTAGGATGAATCTTAGAGAAACTAATTTCCTCTCTCCAGTCATTGTCCCACACCACCATGTGGTGCTTCAGGGAATAAATGGAATACCATCTAAGGCTAAACTTAGTCAGGTAGGTGTAATTTGGTTTCCTAGCCATGAAAAGCAGCCCATCAGGAATGGGCTTGGAAAACCTGTTACCGCAAAAATTATATAATGAAGTCAACAGATAGCAGAGTATTTGGGAAGATGGTTTATACATTTTATGCAGTATCTGATGGATATAAAATCCAGGAAGTGCTTTTATTATCATTTTTTAATACTTAAAATTGAGATTTGCATTTCTTTGTTGTTGAAAAGTAAAGATAGACCATTTTTTTATGTCTGGATGGTTTAGTCCTGCCCTTTGATGGTCCCATTGCATCCACTAGGAACACGAATTCCTAGTTTCAGGTCAATCTCAGCAAGAGATAATTGCTGAGATGTCCTGAATGGAAAAATTAGAGTTAGAAATCTAGACATGAAGAGTGCTTCCAGCCAAACAAACTTCTAAAGACATGCACAGCTAGTAAGCTTAGATGTTTGCAAGGGAGGAGAGGATTGCTGCTGTTTGGAAGTTGGACATTTTGTAAGTCCAGTTTCCAGTCTAAGCCATGTTATTGCTTACCAGGACATCTTTGTTTTGAAAGAAGAAAACTGGTAGGCTAGGGTCCATTGAAAAAAGCCAAAGATTGATATTCAGACTGTATGCTTCCATGTTTGGATTCTCTGTTGTTAATAATTCTCTTGTTTAGTTGTTTTTCTATGCTCAGAATTACAATTTGTTCTTCATCATAACTGCAGTTAAATGTAATTGTGATGTAAATATCTCAGTTTCTCAATATGTGAACAATCATGTGTTCCATGCTTTACTCCTCCCTGATGATTTTCAGACCTTGCAGTTCTTGAACAAAAACATGTTTACCTTTCAGTCTGTTTTGAGGATGATGACAGAAAAACAGGAAGGATTCAGTTTACATGTAGAGGAAGGTTGATATGACTATCGCTGTCTTTTCTGAGAAAGGAAACCTAATATCTGAAGGGCTATTAGACTTCTTCCTTAAAAAGTTACTTGGGAATGGAGTTCATCTGACAAACTGCAGACCTTTACATTTGAGCTAAATATTTCGGCCTCCTCCTGGTAAGAATGAATTGCATCCAAAATAATCGTTTTTCATGCCTCCACTGGTAAAATGGTAATTATTTAGATCTACCACATCTAGTGTTGCTTGGTATAGACTTTACGTAGTTCACTGAGTCAACAGACTGTGCTAAAAATGCCTGCCACTAGTTCACTTTTTAATTTTTCAGTTTTTCTGACATACCTTAATTCATAGTTGAATACTATGCAAAAAGTAACAAGTGTAGTTTTCAAATTTGAAAACTTTTTAATATATAAATGAACAAGCTGTAAAATATTGTGTGAATATCAGTGTTGTTCAAAGTACACAGACATTGTGTTCCACTACGAGTTGAATTCACTTTAATCGGAGTCTTTCTTTATGAACATAACATTTGATTTGCATCCTTGTATTTAGGCTTCCATGTTCTAAGTCTTATGCAGATAGAAAATCTGTATGTCACAGCTATGCCTCTGTAGAAGGGTAGGTGAGAGTTGTTATGAGTTACGCAACGGATTAGTGAGGTGTAGACTTTCTTCACAATCCCTTCCCTTCTTCCAAAATCTCAATAATAATACAGTATTTAAATAATTATTTTTAACATCTTAATTTTGCAAGTGGTTTTGTACAGAGTGTAAAATTCTAGAG